>JAZHYW010037980.1:0-25538 GCA_037355805.1 Ixodes ricinus | reverse complement strand
CTAACCTGTATAGAAATGAAGTTACCGTTATCGGGCGTTATGACTTAATGTTGCCTTTGTTTCCTCTGCCTTTATATATCAGTCTCATTTTAATTAGTTTCCCATCATGAGGCACCTCTCCTCCGATAATTACTTCATTAATTACGACCCGTAACTCCACCCCCTCTTCCAACCCCTTCTGGCCCACCTAAACGTAAATATGTGTATTGGCGTGTTTTTTTTTTTTCTGATAAGTTTTTCCACTTTTTGAAGCGTGTCCGAAACGTGTGACGGTAGCTTTCCGGTGCTAGGAGTGCATAATGTACGTCACGTACTGGCTTCTCTTTGACCGCGCAAACACTTTTTACAAGCAGTCCAAAAAGTTTGCGAGTTTACTGACCATTCAAATTCGCCATTACATTAGCATACCCTACTCTTATTTTTGCATATATTATTCGTGTGGTTTATTCTCACCTTATTCGATCTCCATGTTGATAATGCGGCAGTAACCATTTCTTTGAGACCTCGTGTCAGACCCATTGTTTTGCCTGCCTATCGGGTCTTAGTATGCGAGAACTACATTATCGTTTGTTTTTAGTCAACAGCCATTAACGAGGGCCATTAGGGTTCTTACGTCAACTAATACATTTATAAAAAAACGCATGTAACCCAGAGCCGAAAGTTAGCAACGTGGGCGTGTCGTTGCATAGTACACACAATATAAAGCAGCACATATAAACAGAAGAACAAGAAGAAGGACAGAGGCAGCGCTGACTCATGACATTCGTCTTATTGTGTCCTTTGTGTCCTTCTACGCGCACATACACAAAACAAAGAGACAGAAAAACAAACACAGGCAGGACATCTTTCTGCCAGCCCTCTTTTCCCTCTCGAATTGCCCTTCACACAAGTCAGTCCATTGTATAGCCAAACTTCGTGTTTTATATTAGGTTTTATGTTTTTTCCCTTTACAAACATACGCGTAGAAGCAAAAAAGAAAAATGACGTGAGTCAACGAAATGATTGTGTCCCTCTTTTCGTCCTTGTGTTTATTTGCACTGCTTAGCAATATTTGTCAGAAGCGTAGCGAGTGCCTATTTTGCAGCCTATTTGTGCCTATTTTGTCGCACCTTGGCCGGTGCGACAAACTGTTTGGTATCTATCGCGACCACCGTCTTTTCGCAGACGAAAATGTAAAGCGTGTTGAGAATGCTCGATCACGAATAGTGTCTCTATTGTTCGGATAGCGCAACAAATCGCTGCAGGTAAGGTCAGGGTAGAAGCGAAATGGAAACATCCAGTCCTTCTTTTCTTTTCCTTCCTTTTTGTGAAGAAAGTTTTAAAAATGTATCTTCGATAGGAATCACGGCTGCGGTCGTTTTCGGTCATTGTTTCTCTAATACTGTGAAGTCATTTTTATGCCGTCTCAATATAATGGAGTTGCTCCCGCAATGCCCGTCGGGAGCAAATTCAATGAAATGCTGCTTGCAGAGGCAATCTCTCCACTGTTGATCAACAATCTCACATAACCACTTGTTTCGTATTGCTGGCCCTGCGTGCTTAGCCGAGGTTGCATCTGTTCGCTATCTCACGAGTTTCGGCTATTTCGGACAGTCGCATCTACGGAGACGCGTTTTTTTTTTCTTCAAGTCTGACTTTTTCTTTGGAGGTTGTACTAAGTTGTGGTGGATGACAGAAGGCGTCATCCCGTGCAGGTGTCAAAAACTAATATGATCGTGGTGCTCGCTGAAGGGTTTTAGTGCCTGAAACGCCGGTGGAAATGGGGTAGAGCCAGGAGCGTTTGTTGACTTCGAAGATGTTTCCGCGTGCCTCAAGAATGGTTCAGACAGTTGCGTTTCACTGCGTTACTGGTTGGTCTAGAAACCAGGACATCCCTGCCGCTTAAATCGCGTGCCAAAATGATTTCTTGATTTATATTCCACGGTTCATACGAAGCACAGATGTGCCGGTGACTCGCTTTCGGTTCTTGACGCAACGCAGTCAAGCGCACTCAAACACAAGTTTGTGAACCGGCCTTCACTCATTCCCAATAAGAATTCCATCGTTTAAGAAGTATCTTCTGAGGCCACCCACTTCCATTTAAAAAAATAAAATGACTAGACTTTACAGCTTGAATGGTTCTCGCACTTCAGTTGTCCTTGGATTGTTATCAATATAATATTGCGGGAACCACATTCGAAGTAATCGGTTTTCATTTTATATTAAAGTATTTTTAACATATTTTAGGTACGGAGTGATATGTCACTTGCCTGTTGTTTTATGAATGCTAGCTAGCCACTTACGCCTTTTATTAATTTTGAAAGCAATTAAAAAGATTTTATCGCACATTAATTGTACACTTTTAACGAGGGACAGCGTCCTGCTACAAATAACCTACGAAGAAACCCTACTAACACGGTATGTCAGGATTATGTCTCATGCAATACTCATGGTGCACCAAATGGAGTAAGGATTAACTGCAAGCTAAAGTCTAAAAATCACAACTAAATATAAGAACTGTGACGGTATGGTGTGTACATATTGCGATATGTGCTCTATTTTAGTTTAAGCCGAGCACTCGTGGGGTGGTCGACTGCGCTCCATAATACTTAATCTTTAGTAATGACTCACACGATGGTTTTGCCGAAATTGGTTGTGTTTGTTCCGATGCTGAAAAGAGACCATATGCTAGGTAAATAAATATTAAAATATGAGCACCATAATTGTGCAGATGCACGCTTTGCATTTACAGACTTCATATGTATTTACCTACTTGAAAATACATTAAAACCATATATTTCTTAAGCGCAGTTCACACTCTTGAAACCGAGTAAGACCGAGAGAGACCAGACCGGCTTTTACGCCTCTTGCGACGTCTTAAGGCCCGTTCACACTCTTGCGACCTCTTAGAACTAGGTTCCTTAAAACATATTACAACGATAGGACACACTGGCGCCATCTAATGGGTAGCAGTGTAAACTTGGCGGTCCGGCATATTTTCTATTTCTCTCGCGCACTATCCTTTCTTTCTTGGCTCGAAAAACTTTAGTCAACGTCCTAAACGAGCCTTTCTTATTGGTGTTACGCACATTTTACCTCGGAAATCCCGCAAAACCTTCGCTCTTGTGAAATGCAGTTCCAGGGTCACCGCATAGACGGCGCCAGAATGCCAGTGTGTTCCCTCGTCCAAAGAAATTTTAAGAAATTTTAACAGATCTCGTCTTTCTCGGTCGTACTCGGTTGCAAGAGTGTGAACGGGCCTTTATAGTCAAGCTACTCGAAGAAGCCCCGCAATTACATGCCTGTCGGATACACATAGCGTTCCGCATGACAAGCATAAAAATGTCAATCAATAATATATTCAAATTTAGTCCGTAGGAAAGGGCAGAATAGCTTATGGCTGATTTCTTGACTCTCCTATAGAGGGTGCTTTACTTTAATATAAAGTGATTTAAAAAAAAGAAATGGGAGTTAGACGACCGACATCTTCATGTATTTATCAGGCTTAGTGGATATTAGGTGAGGGGATACGCGTTATGCTAAGGTGGGCACTTAACTAAATTGTGTTAAATACATTTTCGAATTATTGGCACTTATGAATAATGTTGGAATTGAGAGATATCAGTCGCTCAACTTTCGCATTTATCACTCGATTTCAAATTCCGCTGAGAAAAAGCACAGCAAGCACTGTCCGCAATGACGCTGGAAGGAGTGATGTAACTGTTTCAGCGACGTCTTCATTTGAGTCGTCAGCACGCCCTTAAATTTCATTTCATTTCATTTAATTTATTATACCCTTAAAGCGCCCGTAGGGCTTTACATAAGGGGGGGGGGGCAAGTGCAACATTATTCTAAACACAAACATAAAAGAAATAGAACAAGAAAACAGGTGTTGGTCTGGCTTCTAATAGTAACTACCGTCAATACTGCGATTTAAAAAAGACAACTAAGACAATATTTAAAATTGATGAATTGATTTTAATTCATTTATGAAACCCACCATAATAATATATAATTACGACCTGATCTAATATCCGCCGGATATGACAAATTCCCGGGGCAAGCAAAGTTTGTGTAGCTCTGAAGTGCACAAAACAAAATTGATTTAGAATGTAACATTCTGTATATTTCAAAATACACCCCTATCCTTTGGAGCATAGTTTTCAAATTGAGATACCTTTGAAAATATAGGAATTCGCGTTTCAGGTGTTTTTGTAGAGAAATATTACTTGAACAATTATTTTATTCTTAAATGTTTTTTCTCGAAAACGCAAATCAATATAAATGAAGATATAAGGTATTTGCGACATAGTCAAAACTTAGAGCATTTGTGAAAACGAAAAGGGTGAGACAAGGTAGACGGCTGTATTTAGTTTTTTTTGTATGTTTTAGCCAGCTTTACTACAAAAAAGTATTTTTTGATTGAGCTACAGGTTACCTTAAAACTAAATCATTTAAGAACGATCATTTCAATATTATGTATAGAGTGTCCCAAGTCACCAGGCTCGACCTAAAATGAACCGTAAAAATCGACGTCTGCACGTAGCAACCTAAACTTTTCGTGAAAGGTGTATTTAACAGGTCTGTTTTTTTCCAGTAAAATTCTAAAGCATAGCTCTTTTTCTGTAAAAAACAGGGCCCAAACAATTGCCATGGTCAACGGTGGGTCGAGGTGCGGGACGCGTTTGGCGTGCGTATTGGTAGATGGCGTCGGGAGCAGTGTTGGAAGGTGTAGCCGACCAGTGAAAAATAGCAGACAACACGAAGACGAAATCTGTTGGCAGCAGAAGCACCGTCGTTATGCAAAGGCTTTTTTTACTTTAAGTTTTGCTTTTATTCGCGTTTATTTTTTAGCCAGAGGTACATGCCAAAACGATTATGTTCATTTTAATAAACCATGGTGGTCGCGAGCAGTCTTCATAAGGAGGTAACGCCATCCATCAATACGATCGTCAAACGCGTCCCGCTACTCAACTTGGTCGTCTGCGTAGCCACCCGCCGCTGAGCCCGGCAAGTTTTTTGGCCCTATTTTTTTAGAGAAAGCGAGCTACGCTTTGTAATTTTACAAGAAAAGACCGACGTGTGAAGTACACCTTTGACGAAAAGTTTAGATTGCTACAAGCAGGCGTCGATTTTTACGATCCAAATTAGATCGAGCCTGGTGACTTGGGACACTCTGTATGTTATCATTGCAACTCCGTTTTTAACACATATGTTGACTACGTAATCTGCCGACTTATGTGCATTGCAATAAAGTCAAAATAAAATAGAGGTTTAAATTGAAATATCATGAACAGGAATTAATATATCTTGCTTGAAATCTTGTCTTCGAAATACAAATTAAATTGAAACAAAATCGATATATTTTGCCTTGCACTGAATACACACTGTGGCAAGGGAATATTTTATGTGCTTCCCATATCAAATATTCGCTCTAACATGAGCATATAAAAAATGGTGTAGTGTCCTTTGATCTTAGCTGGCGGCAGCCTTTTTTACAGAAGAGAATCCCATCGTATACACTTAATGAATTTTTAAACGCAAATAATTTTAGGGACTGGTTTTGCGATGTGCATTAACATGTTTTAGAAATGTATGGTAAAATTCAGACAAATCAGATCATACAGTTTGTTGTCCAAAACAATAAGAAAAAAACGGCGAGTGGACATACTTTTTGCAAGAAGGTGTCAAGGTGGTGTCGTTAACCTCTGATACTTTATTGAGAATTCTAAATTCTGCAGAATCAATAGAAATGTCTCTTTATTTCGTTCAACGTGTTCAGGGTTATATTAAGGTGTTAAGGAGTTCTATACATAAACAATAAGATCTTCACATCGCAAGCAATAGATTTGTGAGCAATGCTGCAGGCTTATTTTTTCAGCCGGCCGACGTTTTGGCAGTGCAAGGTTAAATGGCGATCCCTCGCATTGAAATCCATTCCCAAATTTTCAGTATCTGAGCCATCTTCTCTCCGACCAGTATTTTATTTTCCGTCACTCGTACGTGTAAAGGCAAGAACATAAATAAAAAAATAAAAAATAATAGCCCACTTTTCATTGGGAGTGTTGCGCATCAACATCTTATTCGTTTCAACCGTTAAGGTTGCCAATTTCCATCGGACAGTCCAAATATCATTTTTGCAGCAGGAACTGGTACGACCGCAGTGGGGAGTAATGTTGCATTTCTATTCGGCGGAAATAATGCGCATGCATGACTCCAGAGAAATTGAAGGCTAGCTGGGTCACTTTGGGGTGGTTGCTAGCTTTCGGAGTAGCTGTCTAACCGATAAATGGTGACACCATTCATTACACAAAACGTTTCATATCTCGTCCACTGCTTTATTCATATAAAAGCGATTAATCACCCTTATTCCGCCTAACAAATTTTTGGCCATTTCTTACAAAAATAGAAGTAGACAAGTTTGCACTTCTCAACTTTTCGTGAACTTAGACCCATGCTTTGTTAATAACAACTTCAAAGCGTAAAACAATTCGAAAGAACAGACAAGAGTACTACTTACACGAAGACACCACTTGTTGAAACAAGACAAAAAATGGGGCAATGTGATTTGCACTGCATAATAAATATTTGGTTCAGTTTGTTTTGAGTTCGGTTAAACATCAAACCAAATTGCCATTCACTGCAACCATATACTTTATTCGTTTTTTATGCCTTAAGTAGTCATTGGCATTAAAGGGATGCTAAGTGTTCAACAGGGTGCCATAAATCACGAAACATCACTCACATAGCCAAATCTCGAGCGGATGGCCGTATTTCTGAAAAATAAAGGAGCGAATGAGGGAGAATGTTGACGTCATCTTATCGCAGAAGAGTTGAGAAGGAGGAGAAATGGCCTCGTTCCCTTTCCTCTCCGTGCCCTCGCGGAGCCAAAGCGAAAAGAGGAGGAAATGAGAATCACTAGGTCACGCATTTTTCCGGCCTTGTGCGAGCGCGCTATTCTGTTACAAAAATACGACGATCCGTTGGAGATACCGCTTTATGAGTGCCATTTTGGGATTTGTAGCGTCCCGCCTATCGATTCTGCGTTGTTTTCTGCAATTCGATTTTCAGTTTAGCATCCCTTTAATGCACGTTACCGGCAACGAAGCCCTTAATGTAGATTATAATTAAAGTCAGCTACTATCATCATCATCATCATCATCATCATAAAGCCTTTATTTGTGCCAATCAACAACCAACAAAGGTCTGCAATGTGGCACAGTAAAGAAAATTGCACAGCTGTAAAACATGCTCCACTGATAAAACTTGCATGCAACAAAACACGACAGTACATTTTAGCGACGGAAAATAATCTCATCTAATTGTCTACTGAGATTAACATAGCTATTAAAGATATCAAAATTTTCATGCCCAAGATTGTTCACACTTGTCTGCATTCTTGTTGTTGGTGATATCATGTGTTGATTGTGGGGATAAAAAGTGAGAGCTCTCCTATTTGAGCGAGTCGGTACGTTCAAATTCACTGTGAACAATAGTGTTGAGTCAATGTCCCCGTGAACTATTTTATACAGGAAGGCTACATCGCGCGATAATCTTCTGAGAGACAGACACTGTAGGCCAAATTTGTCGAGCAGGAGTTCATAGTTGTAAAAATGCCTACGGCCAAGGTATTTGTCATAAATTATGCGCACAAGGCGTCTCTGAACGGACTCTATTTTAGCTGCATCACGTAGCGTCAGTGAATTCCACACCACAGAGCCAAAGTCTAGTCGCGATCTGATAATAGAACAAAATAAACGAAGCAAACAAGCATAGTTCGCAAACTTCCTAGTTAATCGAGTGATCATTCCAAGTAATCTAAATGCAGAACAGGCAGTATGGGCGACATGGCAGCCAAAAGATAGATTAGTGTCAAAGTACACTCCGAGATCACGAAGCGATGATACTCTTAAAATGCACTTATCATCAATTGAGTATGAATACTGTATAATTTCACGTTTTTTACTGAAAGACATCACCTTAGTTTTTTCTGGATTAATGATTAAACAATTTTCCCGACACCAGTTTAAAATATGCAATGCGTCACTCTGAAGAAGGTCACAGTCGTCGATCAAACTAATACTCAAAAAGAGCTTGATGTCGTCAGCGAATAACAGCACGTTTGAGTTTACTACGCAAGTAGATATCTCATTGATAAAGATCAAAAACAAAAGTGGACCCAAATTGGAGCCCTGTGGTACTCCCGATGACGGATAAAAAGGATCAGATAAGTTATTTAAAATGCGTACGACACAACGACGGTCAGTCAGGTAGCTTTCAAGCCATAATAAAAGCACAGGGGAAACACCATTACGCGACAATTTGTGCAACAGCAAAGCGTGGTTCACCTTATCAAAAGCTTTGGAGAGGTCAAAATATACAACGTCAACTTGACCGCGATTACAAACAAAAGGTACTGAATAATCAAGGAAGGAACAGAGGTTTGTCTCGACTGAACGCCCCTTGATAAAACCGTGCTGAAAAGAACTGATACGTCGCTTGAAATAAAAGACAGACGGGTATGCATCACTATCTCAAATACCTTTGAAAAAGAACATAGCAATGATACAGGGCGATAGTTCCCAACTTGCGAAGTATCCCCCGTCTTATGAATCGGAACAACAATAGACTCTTTCCACACAGATGGAAATATACCCTTACTCAATGAAATATTAAATATATGCTCTAGGATAGGCGCAAAAAGATTCGAGCATCCTTTAACAATAAAGTTAGGCACATAATCTGTACCAGATGTTAGTTTCGGCTTCAGTTTCCTAATAGCCGCCAAGATCTCGCTAACAGTGACTTTGTCTACTGCACAAACATCAGAGTATACAGGATCGCCAAGAAATGCACTATCTTTAGGAACATCAGAGGAAAAACAACCACTGAAATGACTTGCAAAAAAGTTAGCGATATCCTTCGGGTTAGACAGATAATCAGAATTTCTTCTTAGACATATACCGTGTGTACTACCTTTTGTATGTTGTCTAGCAAATTTCCAAAACTTATCTGGTTTGTGGAAAAGACTATCTTCTACTGCGTTTAAATGCACACACTCGTCATGAATAAACAACTTTTTAACAAGAGACCGATAAATGCTGAACTTAGCATACCACACTTGCGATCCATTTCTTTTGTACAATTTGTGACAATGCGATTTTTTTTAATGTAATATATTAGATCCTTAGAATACCACGAAGGATATCTTCTAGGTTTCGATGATCGTTTTGGAATAAATTTTTCCATTCCATTCCTCACTACCGTCGTAAACGACTTCGCCGCTGAGTCGACTGAATCGTCCTTTAAAATGGAGGACCAGTCGTAATTTTCAAAAAACCTATAAAGACCAAAATAATCGCCTGTGTTGAAAGAGTAATACGTCTGCTTTGGGCGAGCTGCAGATTTCAACGAGTTATGGAAAGCAACAATAAAGGGTGGGTGAAAAGCGTCGACCTTAACAAGCGAAACATCGGCAAGAGTTAAGCCGATGATCGGCACATTTGAAAGAAAAGATCAAGGACGTTCCCAGCGCTGTTTTTAAACCCGTTTAATTGACTAAGGCCATTAAAATGTATAAAATTCAATAGATGAGACGATTTGCTTGCTGTTATACTACTTTGACTAGTAACAAATCCTGACTGCCAGTTGGCACCAGGTAGGTTAAAATCACCATAAATGTGCACCCTGAACTTTGAAAAGTCAATTTCTTTTTCCAATGTGTCAAAGTGTTCATTAAAAATACGATTATCCGATAGGGGAGGAAATAATAATTCCCAATAAGGTAGTTACAACCATCATTTGAAAGCAATTCTATCCAAACGCATTCTGGGTAGGTTTCAAGGTCCCGTCTGCGATGCGAGGTAACTGACTGATTTACGGCGATTAATACACCGCCTCCGAATTTCTGGCGAGTTAAAGCATAGTCACGGTCACGACGGTGAACAGTATAAAAAGGTGGAAAATAGTCTGCACTTGAAATTTCCTCGTTCAGCCATGTTTCAGTTAGACAAATGATATTAAAATTGGAAGAGACTAGCAGCATTACACATGAGGATTTATACAATAAGGATCTATCGTATACTTACATGCCGCTAAAACGAAATAAAAAATACTAGGTTGAATTCACAAAAAAATAAGGCACGTATAATATGTATTAGAGCTGTATTTTACGGACCACAGAAACTCACTCATTGCAAATGGAACCGCAAAAAAAAAAAAAAAATTAAAAACATATTTAACAAAACGGTAACGCTTTTGTACCGCGTGTCGAAACACGTTTGTAGATATTATTCACTATCTAATAAGTATACAGTATTATTTTGATTTTCAATAAACATATTGTAGAATGTATTTGAGAGTGGCGACTTCTGTGAGGTTTACGGCACCAAATCCGTTTAACGTAACAGTCGCGGATGCTCCGCATGCTGTTTTGCTGGTGCGGATAAAATGACGAGAATTCCTGGCGGTCTCAGCAGGAAGACGTAGAAACGGATTGAAATGCACGTGATGAAGATCGCTACAAGTGATATGTCAACTATGAACTTTGAAATGAATACATCCAAACTTCAATGAAAGGATATGCTACTTTTGGAGCTATTTCGAGTCGCTGTCCTGCAGAGCTCAACGTAGCACAAACACGTTGACTTCATTAAAACTATTATGCTTCAAAGGGGAATTCGCGTCGGAATGTGCAGGGTTTATATAAACAAAAACCCGCGAGTGGAACATTTCAAAACAACTTTTACTTGCCGTCTACTTTACAAAACTACAGTAACGCAAATGTAAGAGACTGAATGCACATTGGCGTGAGATCGTTTCCGCAACCTCCGATGCATCTATGGATATTCGATCTGTTAACTACTGCCGGAGTCAGGCGGAAGTTTGGTCTTTTGAAATGAGCTCATATATTATTTCCCTAACGTGTCACGCTAAGATGGTCTACATAGGTGGCCGATGATAGCAAATGTGCGCATCAACATTTCAATAAATAAACTTCCGTGAGTGAAGAGTAACACAGTAGGAACCTGAGGTTCCTACCTACAGCATATGTCTGTTAACAAAATGCAGTTAATAAAATGCATCTGATTGGCATAAGAACCGACAGATGAATACAGTTAAACGTGAGGGCGCAGCACTAATCTCAAGGAGCAGACGATGGTTCAAATCAAATGCAGCGTGAGCTTTTGGGTGTAGTGCACATTTTATAAATACAAAAACATACTGAATGAACACCAACACGAGAAAATGTTTGTTCGGGTAATTTCATATATCTGACGACAGCTGCCGCCTTTTCTCGACAATTAGTCAGACGTCTTTTATTTGTTGACAGCCGCCGTAGGTAGTAACTTCACGCTCTTTCTTTCACTCTTTGCTCCAGTAGATGTATTGTTCTAAAATCTGATACATGAATACGCAGTCTTTGCCCACCACTGCACAAAGGCTTAGCGCTACTACTTAAAGGAAGCTGAGTTATGTGATCTTTTCAATTTGCTAACGTTCTTTTTTGACTCAGGTTGTATTGTTAGAAATGCTTGAACAGTTATCATTTTTCCATGTGTAGGTGACCAGAAGATCTGTAAGTCATGAGTGAGATTGAGATTATACAATTGAGAGACATGGGCGAATATGTCTGCTTATAAATGATGAACGCACACTGCTGTGTGCCGCCGGTAGCTGTCAGCGATTCGCAAATATATAGCTTGTTCCAGAATATTAGATATTGTGCAAATTACCTTTATTCTCTCCTGCCTGAGGGTGCTTAATTTGTCGAAGTGTTTTATTGCCCAAGCTGTAGATAATTCCTCCTTCACTGTCGCGTTTTTTTAGCAGTGAAGTCCAGAATCATAGCCATTTTATTCATATGTTCTTAAAATTAAATGAAACTGAGGATGTGTAGGAATATTCTATTATACTATATGTGTAATATAGTATAATATACTTCATTATATAGCAAAAACAAAATAAATTTATTTTATGAGCTAACAGGGGAAGAGGTAATGAAGAGTAAGAACTTGCTTTTGTGAAAGTCAATAAGGAAAAAACTGAACTAAGACAAAGTAAAGTGCACAGCGCAGGGGCAAGGTAATATTGAGCGTTTCCATGACATTGGGACGATGGATATCTGCATGCCTCAGCAAAGGCTAAAGAATATTTGAGCAATCTGTGCATCTCTTGTTGTGCCACCGAAATTTCGAATACGCGACGCCTTTTCCCATCACTCATGGGAGTTCCGTACACAATTTACTGCATTATTGCACAATGAGAGTGAAATTGTTTCAGCAACAAGAAAATTAAGTGTGCATGAGGATGTGCGAATGGTAAACATATCAGCATATCTTTACCATATTCACTGAGGACATCGCTAATGTGCTAACATATATATCTAAGCAAGTTTCTTTGAAATAATATTTTAAGACTGCACAAATAATGCTGTCGCAAAAGGCAAAGCAATCTTCTGATTGTGATTAGGCTCTACATTGCTGTGCAATTTTTATTTGTATTTCTAAAAATGGTATTTATTAATTGGGAAACTTAATTCTCAGCAAATATATGCTGACAAACTCCTACCTATAACAGCGTTCGAGGCACTAGGCTTATTAATCCGACCATGTCGTTAATTTGTAGCTAAGTCGTGTTAAACCTCAACAACACCCCAGATCGGAATGAACGTCCTTCGAATGCCGCGACCTCTTCAAACTTTCACCACATTCGGAGTTGCTTGTAGGAGGACGTTCTGCAGACCAATTCCACTGAAGTTTCTTTCCATTTTATATACTCGGTGCTCTTTCATTCTTTCCAGAATACCGCTGCAAAAGGTGCCACATCCGGAGGACTTAAGACGATAATTTCCGCAATATTTGGTTTCGACGAGGCATTCTGTAATAAAACAGCATATACTGTTCAGGCACAGCTTAATTTGTGAATAATCTGTTTATTTCAATTTTAAATTAAATAACCAGAGTTTCACTAAATGTAAAATTAGGTACCAAGGTGTCTGCACTGACAATTTTGAACACCAAAGGTTTCTCTCCTAATGATAGTATGCAATATTTGCGTGACACAAGTTTGGTGTGGCGTTTTTAATAAAAATGTACTGTGTTGACGAATTCATTTTGCAGACATATGAAGCTTAGACATGGCTTTCTATATATTTGGTTCTAATTAGTAACCAGTATAATGGCTGTAAGAAAAATGGAAAGCTCAAGAGCTTCCTTACAGTGAAGACTGGTTCACGCATCTGCGTCCCTTGCGTTTGCATGCAGCCGAAAAGACCGTAACAACATACAGCGGGACAAGTGTTTGCCGTATACAGCATGGCAAGCGATGCAAGAGGTAGCTTTGCGAATCAATGCATGAGTCACGGTTGTTGCGGTGTTTTAGTCATTACGGTCGTTTCGGTTGCCTGCGAACGCAACCGTCACAGAACATGTGAACCAGCCTTTAGTATAAAATGAAATGTTGCTCCCTCATCACTGAGCACATGGACACTGTTGAGTTACCTATAGCATGAAATACAAAATATTAAACTAATATTGACATGCCATTAAATAGGTCAAACGAAGCGTGTTGGCCGACATAAAAAATTGAGTAATATATTAAATGAGAAAAAGTAATCTTGAAATTAATAAAATATTTTAAAGCAATCTTTTCTATCAAAAAACAAAAGCAATGAAGAACACCTAAAACTGTTAGAATCCGATAAGACAGGTGTTTTTGTTGTGTTAGAGGAGGGAGATTTTGGAGATAAGGTGAATGCCGCCCTTTCAAAGAATTTTGTCAAACTGAAATCGCGACCGTCCGGGACCCTCAGGTCAAGAGCTAAACAACTTTGTTTGTCTTTGAACCTGTCGTCCCTAAAAAGTGCCATTAGTAGTCCGGCGAAGCAGTACCTTTCAGTTTTCTTCACTGCAAAAACACATAAGACTGGAGTTCCCCTCCGAAGTATTGTGTCGGAAAAGGGTTGTTGGCAGAAGCACCTCGGGCTCTTTCTACAAAAGCATCTGTCCTGCATCCACCTTCCTCAACCCTTTAGAGTGTCTAACTCAACAGAACTCATCTCTCTCATCAGCTCACAACATTTCTTCTCCTTGCCGCACTCTATTTTTTCACTTGACATAGAAGACATGTATTTCAATCTAGATCCTACCGCATTGCTTGCCTCAATCTCCGACGCCATCTTTGAGCACGGAGCCGTGGATTTTCAGAATTCCTCCGGAGTCTCCGTTGCTGGATTCGTGGACCTAATTCATCTATATCTCCAGTCCACCTTAGTTGAACATGAGAGAGGGATCTACCGCCAAAAGAAAGGAGTTTGCATTGGTTCATGTCTGGCCCCCGTTCTCAGCGAGTTATTTCTTTTATCCGTCGACAGAGCCATAAAAGCACAACTGGACATCTCCGCGCCTGGCTGCAATGTTTTCAGATATGTAGACGACTATCTCATCATTCATCCTGATCAAACTTCTCCAGATAGCATTACAGCCGTTTTTTCCGCCTGTTCGTCAGGCCTTACTTTCACGAAAGAAGAACCTTCAAATGAAGGTCTTCAGTACCTGGATTTGCGGCTTCACGTCAGTTCCACTGGACTCTGCTGGGCCTTTCAACAAAGGTCTGCTAAACCTGTCCTACCGTTTTCTAGCGCCCATTCGAAGTCAGTCAAACACGGCATCATCAAATCGTTGTTTTCTTCATCCTTCACGAAGTCTTGCTGTCATCTTTCAGAAGATAGCTTCAAATTCCAGCACAAAAGGCTCGTCAAGGCAGGGTTTCCCGTCGACCTTTTACGATCAGTAATGGAAAGGCTGATTCGCGGGCCTGATCGCCAGTCACCAGCCACAAAAAGAAAGCCCGTTTCGCCGTCATCCCTTACGTACACAATTCAGCCCACCGGATAAAATCCATTGCCTCAAAGTTCGACACGAATGTTGTTTTCTCGTGTCGCATGCGTCTTAAGCAACTCTGTCAACAAGTGAACAACAACCGGATTCCAATTAGCTGCACTGTTAAACACGAAAAGAAATTCATTCCTTGCAAAGAGAAGAAAGTTTACTCCATCCCCTTGAGCTGCGGCCATCAATACATAGGTCAGACCGGCAGATGCACCAATCACAGACTCCGGGAACATCACAACGAAGTTTCTAAGGCCTCTCCAGATTCATATCATCCCATAGTCATACATGCCCGTTCGTGTTCACTTTGTCATCCCCTCTTTGATGAAACAAAAATCCTGGGAGGGCATGACAGCAGATTTGGCAGGGAGATCATAGAGTCATTCGCCATGACCACCGCAAATAACAACGTGTCAAACCCTTCCCTCCTGTTGACGAAAACTGAGGTTGAATTTTTAAAATCCGAGATTAACCCCCTCTCTGACTTGCACTTCGCGTTTCTTATCTCCCCTTCTCTCTCCTTCTCCTTCCTTTCCCTCCTGGGTATAGTCGGCTGCTCGCTGTTGAAAATTTTTACTCGTCCGTTGCTAGCTGAAAGATGTGTCGTTTTGTCCCAGTTTTAATTGTTTTATTCTTTCTTCATCCTTGAAGAGGAAACATTGCAGCCTAACAGAATAAAGGTCATCGTAGAGGTCTTCCTTCAGGTGGTCCTAAATGTCGTTTCAAGAGGTCGTTAAAGGCGTCGTCTTTGACATCGTCCTTCAGGACGTTGTCCTCAACATCGTCCTGGACGTCGTCCAACAAGTCGTCCTAGACGTGGCTTTTGAAGTCTTTAGAAAGTCGTCGAGAAGCCGTCCTTGACGTCGTTCTAGACGTCATCCTTAAGGTCATTTTAGATGTCAATCCAGAGGTCTTCCGCGACGTCATCCTAGACCGCGTCCTAGACGTCGTCTTCGACGTCGTCCTAGATGTCGTCCTTGAGGTCGTTATGCAGGTTGTCTTAGACCTCGTTCTTGACGTCATCCTAGACGTCGTCCTTGAGGTCGTTATGCAGGTTGTCCTGGACCTCGTTCTTGACGTCGTCCTAGAGCGATCGTCCTTGAGGTCGTTATGCCAAGTTGCTTAGACCTCGTTCTTGACGTCGTCTCTAGACGTCGTCGCCCGAGGTCGTTATGCAGGTTGTCTTAGAGCCTCGTTCTTGACGTCGTCCTAGACGTCGTCCTTGAGATCGTTATGCAGGTTGTCTTGGACCTCGTTCTTGACGTCGTCCTAGACGTCGTCTTTGAGGTCGTTATGCAGGTTGTCTTGGACCTCGTTCTTGACGTCGTCCTAGACGTCGTCCTTGAGGTCGTTATGCAGGTTGTCTTGGACCTCGTTCTTGACGTCGTCCTAGACGTCGTCCTTGAGTCGTTATGCAGGTTGTCCTGGACCTCGTTCTTGACGTCGTCTAGACGTCGTCCTTGGAACTCGTTATGCAGGTTGTCTTGGACCTCGTTCTTGACGTCGTCCTAGACGTCGTCCTTGAGTCGTTATGCGGTTGTCTTGGACCTCGATCAGCGTCGTCCTAGACGTCGTCCTTGAGTCGTTATACAGGTTGTCCTGGACCCTCGTTCTTGACGTCGTCCTAGACGTCGTCCTTGAGGTCGTTATGCAGGTTGTCCTGGACCTCGTTCTTGACGTCGTCCTAGACGTCGTCCATGAGTCGTTATGCAGGCTGTCTTAGACCTCGTTCTGGCGTCGTCCTAGACGTCGTCCTTGAGGTCGTTATGCAGGTTGTCCTAGACCTCGTTCTTGACGTTGTCCTAGACGTCGTCCTTGAGTTCGTTATGCAGGTTGTCTTAGACCTCGTTCTTGATGTCGTCCTAGACGTTGTCCTTGAGGTCGTTATGCAGGTTGTCTTAGACGTCGTTGCTTGACGTCGTCCTAGACGTCGTCCGTGAAGGTCGTTATGCAGGTTGTCTGTAGACCTCGTTCTTAACGTCGTCCTGGACGTCGTCCTTGAGTCGTTATGCAGGTTGTCTTAGACCTCGTTCTTGACTTCGTCCTAGACGTCGTCCTTGAGGTCGTTATGCAGATGGTCTTGAGACCTCGTTCTTGGCGTCGTCCTAGACGTCGTCCTTGAGTCGTTATGCAGGTTGTCTTAGACCTCGCTCTTGACGTCGTCCTAGACGTCGTCCTTGAGTCGTTATGCGGGTTGTGTTGGATATCGTTCTCGACGTCGTCCTAGACGTCGTTCTTGACGTCGTTCTTTAAAGCGTCGTCGCTTGACGTCGTCATTGAGGTACATGTAGGAAAGTTCGTCCTAGAAATCGCGCGTCGGGGTAGACGGCGTTCTTGACGTCGTCCTCGACCTGGTTCGTGGGGTCGTCCTAGAAGTCGTCCCGGACGTCTTTCTTGGTGTGCTTTAGGACGTCGTCTTACACACCATTCTTGATGTCCTTGATGTGTAAACGGCATAATTGCCATAATTATTTCACCGTACCATTTAATTTTCCTTATTATTTTCACTAACGATGTTCCTGTAAAGCTGCCGCATTTCACCACGTTTGACAGTGGCCAAACACAGCCAATTTTTAGCGAGAATTTGGTCTCAAGCCCTTCTGTATAGTTATTCTTCTTTCTAAAACTTCAGTCTCATTTTATTGCGCCGGCAACTTATGGTGATCGCAGTGAGTTCCACTCCCCCTGCTTGTCCTAATTGCCAGTGTTTACATAAACAGATAATTCGCACTGGCCTCGTTGCATCCTTGATTGTTACAGGTTGTCACAAGTGAAAAACTTATTACCGAACCATACATCCGGCAGCCTCAGCCATAAAGGAGCTCAAAGCACTGGATCCGCTTCAATAGACCTGTTTGCTAAATTACCCAAGCATCGGGAGAATGATGGGAATCGATGGACACGCGCCGCGCGCACTCGCCTTCCCGTATGAAAGATTCGAAGTAAAACACCAAAATAAAGCGTTGACAAGCGCGCGTGCAAATGCCATTTGTTTTAGACATTTGCTTCGGAAAAGCTACTACTGCTAACGCCAGCACGTGCAGCGTCTGTACTACGCTCGGAGCATGCTCCCTGGCGCTTGGAATTTAGGTCCATCGATTCCCATCATTCTCCTTGATGCTTGGTAATTTAGCAAAAAGGTCTATTTACAGGCAGCATTGTGGAAAATTGGAGATGTTTGGAAAGTGGCTGGAAGCCTGAAACAACAACAGAACATCTCAGCAGAAGGGAAACTGAACAGAAGTATACGCTGTTGCTGTAGGTCGCGGCAGAACAGAAAGTGCAAGCCCGACGCGGTTAACCTGAAGAGAGCGGCTGTCGTATACACTCTCAACAAAGGATCAGTCATGCGGGTACGACCTTTGGGTAGTAAGAAGCCGTCACAGATATCGCTACCCCCAGACGTTATGCTAACGACACCATGGATAGTTACACGGCATGCAATCAACAGGTGCTCACGGCGAGCACCCCAAAAAAACATGGCGGCTGGCGAAGCGACAGTGGAGCAATACGAGTAAGGCCTAGCGAGCTGGACTGCTTTTTGCCAAGCCACGATTCTCAAATGCGTACGCCCGTTCGCTGCCTTCCGTGCGTGCTAAATCACTCCAAAACGCGCCTCGAAGCACCGGCACCGCACCTATTACGGGTAGAGGCGACGGTGTGTGAGGATGGATGGATGCGGCGGGGGGGGGCATTCGAGGGGTTTTGTCTGCGACTGCTTTCGCGCGACCGGCTGCATTACTTCGCGGCCAGAAAACATTCAAGAAGGAATCGTATAGCGACAATTGGAATGGTGTCTTTATTGAACAAAGCGTCTGCTTGCTGCTTGCCTGCAAGTGATCCGGCGTTTTCGGCTGACAACGGCGAAGGCGAAGCATCCACCGATTCAAGCGGCGTGAGTTCCGATCGTTCAACGCTCCTGCTCACCGGTTGGCATTCGTTATCCCTTTCCAGTCTCTGGTAATCCTCACCGCGTCGTGCACGTACTGGCGCTATTCACCGCACCGGACACCCGTTCAACTGGCTATGGGAGTGGCCCACTGGGACAGGCCGAAAACCGAGCCCTCCGTAGGCTGCTCTGTGGAGCAATGGAACCTCTCCATGCTTTCCACTCAAATAAGTAGACAAATAAACGCGGACTCTTGAATTGGCCGGCGACACGCGCCACCTAACGGACAGCGCTTAAACTAAAAAAAAAACCAACTGTTTTTTTTGACTTAGCCTCGCCAGGTATCCACGTATGTACACAAACCACACCACGCTTCACACATGCGCGATCACGGGCATCATTGCATTTTGTTCATGGCCACGTTCACAAACAGCACAGAGTACAACAGCAATATATGGACCCTCAGATTTCTATACACACTACTAGTCGACACCACCAGCTTATATACTGCTGTGGTTTCTGCGACCGTAATTAGGATGGTGACCACTGTCGCATTTCGCATAAATACGAAAAGACTGTGCCAGATTTACCCGTACGTAATATTTTCCTCTGCTGCCCTCACAAAAGAGGCTCGTATCTCTAATGTAATCAATTGCAAGAGTGAACTGCGGGTTATAAATAAATTTGAATAGTCGCTACACGTCACGTTTTGATCAGTTTCGCCGTTTTCTCGCTAGCCTACACTTCAAGTACACAGAGCCTGTTTAATTGGTGTATTAATTATCGAAACCAATTTCTGCAATCACGGCTTTCTGAACACGCTGATGCATTTTCTTTCTCTTTTTGCATATCCGAATGACTTCAGCGGCGGTTGAGTAAAGTTGAGCACACTGAGCACGCGCACGTGATTCCAGCGAAAGCCCGTCCGCCGGTCCTCCCCGAAGCGTTGTGCGTTTGTTTCAGTTTTTCTTTTTTCGCTTCAATTGTTTCTGCTCAGCTTCCAACCACGTCGGACGGTCTGTCGCCGGGGCGCGGTTCGGTTAGCGCTCGCGCCGCTGTGTGTGCCGTCTCGTCGTGGTTGTCATTGCGTTCCGACGCGTCGCCCGCGTGCGCCGGGAACCACTTGATTCTCACTTTTCTGTCTTGCAGTTTGACCGGCTCGCAATACTCGTTCGGTCTCCCGGCAGATTTGGCCTTTGGTGAAGTTTCGCACCGCCTGTCTCGAGTCACTCAGCACCGTGTGGCAGTCTGCGTCGGCGATGGCCATCCCTCCTCCGCTTGTTCCGCTCCAGCGCTTCTCACGCTCGCTGCCGTCCTCGTGGTGCTGGTCGACGCCTTGGTGACAACCGCTGCGAAGGCGTTCCGTTGACATTCGGCCGCGTCCACGTACCGCGCGTGCTCGTCGTTGGCATGCAGGTCGATGAGAGCCTTCGCCCTCGCTTTTTGTTTGAAGCATTTTTTTTTATCGAGTATGCTCGATGAAATGTGCCAAATGAGCCAGTGAAGGATTGAGTCATATATCCCGAGACAGAGAAATACTGAAAGTACGGACGGACATGATCCCATATATCTGTGTACGTTCGTCCTGTCCAGCCTCAGTCGTGGTGTTCAATACTTCATACTTCACTGCGCTTGAAAGCAAAAAATTGGGTATGACAGGCGTGCAAGCTCGGCGGAACCGAGGAGGCCATTTTGCAACTGATCTGCACGCAGAACTGACCGATCACAGCTTTAATGAGAGCACGCTCTTTACTGAACCGCACAATAAAAGACGACAAGAGTATCTCGTCCGGAGAACATTCAAGTCAACTCACGCCTGTGCGTAGCTTCCTGTGCATTTCTATTCGCGACTCCAGCAAAACGAACGACACCTGGCGGAAAACACTGAACTGGCCGGACCAGGTCCTTTCGCGATTTCTGCTCGTCTCTTCTGGCTTCCGTGTTTGCATGTTAGTCGGTGGATTGCGCGACAGAACAGTTCTACCGGTGTCTGTGTCGTAACCGTAGTATCGCCTTGTGGACTCGAGGTTGCTCTGCACACGACCTATGGAACCGCGTAGAGCCAGACATTCTGCGTTTCTCAGCGTTCATCAGCACAGTGGAAGGACAGTGGGCAGTCCTGTTCCTCGAAGAACGTCAAGCCTCTGGAAGCTCGCTTACCCCAAACATCGCCGGAGGTTCGAAACGTGGAGAATAAAAAGCGGGGCGAACCATTTGGAGTCAATTCCCGCTCGCTGATGCCCAGCGTTGTGCGTTGAGCTGGCACTATGGCACGGCACGACCTGGATTTGACCGCCATATTTGCCCGATAGTGGCGTCCCCTATAGGTCGCTCGGAGTCGCGAATAGATTTGGTTGAATTTCTCGAGCACGATGCTAGCTGCCAGCTGTTTACTGCTGTACATGGTAAAACCCACACGGAAGCAAAGGTCAACCGCGATACTTTTTATCTGCCTCGGGTTTAGTAGGTGCCTACCAAGGTTGCCTGTACTCTTTGGCAATGTTTGTTTTCTGCCAGTTTAAGCGAACTGAGCCACACGCCTGTTTCGACCGGTTCAAATTTGGATAAATGGTAACCGACGCTCAAAGAAAAGAAGTTTCAAGCAGGGACTCAAACCGAAAAATGTAGGTTTCGGTTACGGTTACGATTACCGCTTCCTGTTGATAACGGTTTCGTTTCGGTTTTTACGGTTTCAATTTTTACGGTTTCGGTTACCGGTTACACGCTCTAAAGACCGGTTTATTTCGGTTTTTCCAATAATTGTTTAATTGAAATGCTAGACAGCCGTTTTATAATAAACAGTTTAAAGTGTCCCACATATCCAACAACGTGAAATTCAAGAAGCTTAGAAAGCGATAATGTTAATACTTCTAAGAATTGGTCAAAAGTTCGCACGCGTTTCTAGCTCCAACGGTTGTTCACTGTCTACTTACCTTCTATAGTTTGACACCCGAGCACCATACGTGTTTACTTCCGCTACTTTCCAGGATCGTCGCATTCTATATAAAAAATTGAAACAAATATCCCTACTTTGTTGTTGGGCAGCATTTGTAGATAACCCTAACAACGTTCCCACTGGAGTTCTGGAAGAACCATTCTCGCCCTTCTCGTCGCTATAGTTTATTTCATCCTAATACCTGCAGACGAGTCTTCTTACCCTTGACGCGGAAGGAGCAGGAGCACTATAGCCGTCCTCTATTAAGACACCGCAAGTCAGTAAAATGGCAAATTGGGAGCTGGGCTAGTTTCGAGAAAGTCATACCGCAATACTAAATACGTAGCCCAAAAGCCGGAAGACAAGGAGGCTGAACGAACAACACAGGATGCTACAACGCTGCACAAAATATGTCATGTGTGTCGTTCGTTCCTCTCCTAGTCTTCGTTCTTACTTGCGCCATGTTGCACCTGCACTGTCATGTTTCTTTTCCAAGTAGTTGCCTACTGGTTATCGAAGAGTGAGACGTCTCTCGCTGGCTGATTCTATGACGCTGGAAAAATGGCGCATTATATATATAGAAAAACCCAAAAAAAACGTGTGAACTCAAAAAATGAAAATAAACTGCGGACAATACCTCATTTTTGCTGTAATACATACTATATATTCAAAATATGCACAGATAATGAATGGGCAGTACTTCATCGAGATGAGATCAATGTTTTTTTACGAAACCGCCAGCTAAAATAAGTGGCGGAGCCAGAATTTGAGACTCTGGGCCTCCCAATGTCCTGGCGGGTGTGGTTATATTATATTATAATTTATGATATTATATTATATTATATATTATATTATAAACAATATATTATATGACAATACAGGCACCCGATCTACCTGGCGTCTGAATTCCTGCTGTGTGTTCTGTGTTTTCGCCTCTGCGTCCCATGTTTGGCGAGTTTCAGGACCAAGTTCCTCTTTCACCCAACTTCCACTCTCTACTGCCGTTGTTGATTGGCTTTTTGCCACACACGCTGTCCACCGCTCCGCCTTCCCCTCTGCCCAACAGCGCATGGGCAGATGCCTTTCGGGAGTCGGTTTTGCGATCGCACTTGTCAGGGGCTGCTGTTTATTAGCCAGCTTCACGAATGACGTCACGCCTGGAAAGGACTCTCCTGTTCTGGTGCTGACGCGGCCATTGGCGAAAGGGACTCTTCTGCAAGCGGACAGCCGCGGCTGGCCGAATAGCTGCACCATGATACTGGACGGAGACATTTGCCTTGGGCTGTTCGCCCCAGTACGCCGCCATGCCTCTTTTTCTTAATAAAGAATATCTCATGCCATGGGTACCAGTCGGTGCCGAAATGGCCGGCCCAACGACCTGCCGTTGTGCGCTTGACGCGCGATGGTAGAGCCGACGGGCCATCGAGTCCTCGCGCTCTCGGCGCCGAGACTTCTTTTCCTTCTCGAGCAGAGGGCGGCGGAATAATCGAGAAAAACTGGTCCGAACGGACTGCCAAGGATTTTCGATAAATCGTAGATAAATAAATAAATAAATAAATGGCACAAGGAAATAGCCCAAGGCAAAGCTCGTCCATGGCCGCGGCGCGACGCGGAGGCCAAGCTCTGTTCTCCGTGTGCTAAGAAGTGCTCCTTTTTCTCACGGCAATACACGCGCAGCACGGCCACGGCGAGTCGCTTCGGAGGCATATTGGTCTCGGCAGAGAAGGCGGTTGTGCCTGCCCGCAGTCCCTAACGCCACTGGCCGAGTCCGGAGCTGCACCACCTGCAAGTCGGGTGGCGAGGAAAAAAGGGGAGCGGTCGGCAGTGAGCAGAGTCGGCCAAACACGCAGAAAGAGGGAAGCCAGTTGGTCGAGGAAAGTTGGGTCTCGACGCTCCTTCAGCCAGGGGACGAGAAGAAGAAAAAGCCCAAAGTTGTGCAGAGAAAAGTAAAATGCCAAGTAGCCCGCCGCCTACTGGAGCGCACGGTGAAACGGGGCTCAAACCGTTCTGGCGTGTGCGAAATGGTGTCATCGAGCATGTCGAGCCTAAGCCAGCAAAGTCGCCTGGCCGTTTTGCTCGTGTCGCAACGGTTCGCCAATCTCGACCGCAGCAATTCCTCCACCAGGGCGCCTGCGAAACCAACCTGTCTGGTCGGGATGGGCGCACAAGTTTTCTATGTGAGATAAGCCGTCCACATAGCATTTTCGCAATGGTTGTTGCCAAGAGCTGCCTTTCTGTAAAACGGCGCCGGGTGTATCCACGAAGAGGTCTTTTGGCAAAATGGCAGTAACGGCGCTCTCTAAATGGTCAGGTTACGGGAGGAGGGATGAAGCGTGATATGGTAAAAATTACGGCAATGTCGGAAACCACGAGATACGCTTGAGGCAGGAGGTTCACTGATGGCCTGGGGTATGGCAGATGAAGGCGGAACTGAGGCGCCTGGTGGGAGTAAGTGCGGCAGCCTAAAACAAAGCGGGACTCGGTGGCTTGGATACGAACAGGGTTAAAGTACAGACCGATGCGTTCGCGTTACGCCGTATTCGGTTATGGCGTCGATCGTGAGGACCTGGTCAGGAGGTGGGCGTGCCGTAAACGAAGCGTAGATGACCGAAGTCAGCCGTGAAAACGCCCTCCAGCGCCGACTTCCAGTCATTGAGGTTACCTACGGGGTCCGGGTGGACTGGCGGCGGAGGTCCATCCGCGTTCGACTTGTAGACTGCCCCGTCGAATCAATTCGACGTCGCTTTGTTTGTCTGTAGGTGTTTCCTTTCTGTTGGTGCGGTTTCCTCCTCGCCATCGTACGTGCAGGAGTCGTCATCGGCGTGGGGCGCGACGCATCGACAGGCCACGCCGAAGTTCGCTCGTCGGCGGTGGCCGACGTCGGTCAGATCAATGGGTCGTTTCTTCAGGGTCCAACATCAAGCGGGCAGAAGCCGAGACGCCAGCTTCGCAAAATGCATGGGCGAAACGTCCTCGGCCGATGCGTCCGACCAGACGACGGTGTTGATTACGGCATTGGTGGGTTTTGAACACCCCAGGGTAGCTGCGGACCACAGTTGGGAGGGCTATCTTGAACTTGGTGCCTGGGCGGTAGCAGTTGCTCGCGGGAGCACGAGACCTGCGGCGTCCGTTGAGCTGGTTGGGTAGTTGGTCGGGGCTCTCTGAAAACTTCGGACTCGAGGCTGTCGTCAGGATAATGATATCTCCGTCCTCAGTTCCCTCCTGGCGACGACGTGGAAGGTTCAGTCTGCTATCGAAAATGGGGTGCTGGTAGCCAGGCATGGTATCCCAGTAGGGCAATTGGGTGGAGATGACGGATCTCGGGGACATCTCTCGTGGACAAACTTCTGGTGCTCTGGGCGGTGCGCGGGATGTCGTAGGCCCCTGAGACCCCTCGCTTCTGGAATGGGCGGGAGACCCACCGGGTAGTCGGATTGGTGAAGGCTGCTTGTAGAAATGGTTCCCATAGAAACCGCTCCAAGCTTGAAGGGCCCCGGCGATGCTAGAAGCGATCTCTTGGCGCGTCTGTAGATGTTTGAGAATGTCGGGCTGACGTTCGAATGGCTCGCGTTTGGGGTCTGCGACAGGGACTGTTGAGACTGCTGGCCGTGTGGCCAAGACCGACCTTGGCGTAACGTGGAAACGAAGGACGCTCCCAAGGTTGAGGCGAAGGAGGCAGAAATGGCATCCGTCTGGCGGGGGCGGCTCCGTCATCGGGGGTCAAGGCGTTGCGTTGGCGCGTTCGACGACGAGCGTCTTCTCTGGTTGTTCTGTCGTACTCTGAGATGCGTGGCGGTACCGGTAATACCACTCGGTTCGGAAGAGAGTCTCGGCAGGAAAAGAA
>JAZHYW010037979.1:0-18567 GCA_037355805.1 Ixodes ricinus | reverse complement strand
GCCACGTATAAGAATCTTTAATCTCGTCGTCTGCCACCAGCGGGTAGGTTGTGCTTGCTCAGTAGGTGGCCCTTCATGCACCACATCTCCCTTTCTTAAGGAGAGTACCTGCCTAGGTTGTTTAGGTGACTGGCGACCACTCTCTTGCGCGATGGGCATGCGTGGTATCTTGGCATTCGTGTGAGGAGTCAGGCGCCGGGATTCCAGTCGAGGTAGGGTAGCTGAGATGGGTCCATGTTTCCTCCGAGACGGTGCCTTCATCCGTTTCTACGATGAAGGACCTTGAGCTCCTGGGCTGGCTGCTGCCGGCAGTACCACCTCTTCTCTTGAGGTCTGCAACCCAGACATCGGTACCATCCACGATGTCCGCTGGGTCGCGAGCACCGTGGTGGCGATTGCTATGCCTTTTCGCCTGTTGTTTCCCCGACTTTCTTTCTCAAACTTCTTTAGTCGATCAATAATGTCGGGGCTGATGGGAAGTGGCCTACTTGCTTGCCCAGCAGGCACGTTTGTTCGAAGCCGCCTTCCCGCGAAAGGGAGTTCCCGCAGGGCTGTATCCGTTCTTTAGAGGTGTCGTTCGGTACGAAGTGTCTTGTAGGGGTCTCCCGTTTTTGACATCGAAGTTTTGATTATTTTAACTGCAGCCTCGCTAACCCATTGCTTTGTGGATAGGGAGGGCTGGATGTCACATGTTGAAATCCATATTCTCTTGCAAATGTAGAAAACGCAGACGTCGTCCACGAGAAAACTGAGGGTCCGTTGTCGGAAGCAACGACCTCGGGTATGCCATCGGGAAAATATTGGCTTGCAGTGCGTGACAACTGCCTGTGTACTCAGACTTTGTAGTCGTGCGATTTCTGGGTACCGAGAAAAATAATCGGTCACCCACAGTGACCTTCACGGTAAAATAGGTCCATTGATACCCTCTGCCATGGTCTGGCGGGAGATTCAGTCGGAAGCAGAGGCATTTTCCTGTTCTCTGACTTTTCAATGCAGGGGTGGCATGTTGTTACTGTCTCTTCCACATCTTTTTGTAGACCTGGCCACCATACAGAGCCTGCCGCTCTGGCTGAGTCTTTACAATGCCGAAGTGGCCTTCATGCAGAAGTCTCAAGTGTTCGGGTCGGCACTTGACTGGGATCACTACCCGTGAGGCGTAAGAAGTAGATCTTCCTCAACTGCGGTGTGTCCGATATTGATAGTATGGCTTACGTCGTTGTCAAGGTCTCGCCGGCTGGGCCAAGCTCGTTGAGATATTTCCTCGAAGGCTTGGCGGACGAGGTCCTCTTTTTGGTGGTCAATAATCCACTGAAGACATGTGTCTTTGAATGGCAATGTGGACCTGATGTGTTGGACAAAAGCACCAACGTCTCTCTCAAGGTCTAGAGGAAAGTGTTTCTGAGGTTGCACTCGACGAGCTTGTCTGCGAGCGATAAGTTCTTTTCCTGGTACGTATGTGATGTTGTGGTTGTACCTCATCATACGCATGCGCAAACGCTGCAGTCTCGGCGTGAGGTCGTCTAGAGCTGCTTGAGAAAGCGGCACCAGAGGTTTGTGGTCAGTCTCGAGGTTGAAGAACTTGCCGACTAGGTAGTCGCTGAACTTCTTAAAGCCCAGACGAGCGCTAGACCCTTTTTCCGATTTCAGCGTACCTTTTCTCGGTGTCAGCTCAGCAGTCTGGAAGCGTACGCGATGACTTTATATCTGTTTTCCTCTTGCTTTGTCTCGATACGGCGCCGGCTCCGTAAGAAGACGCATCGGCCGTCACTACGGTCTCTTTTCTAGGGTCGTAGACTCCAAGGACTGGATGTGACGATAAAATCGCCTTCCACTTGTCGAACGCGTCTTGTTGATCGGATCCCCAAACAAACTGCTTGCTTTGTGCTAAGCATAGAGCTGAGTGGTTGAAGGACGAGTTGCTAGGTTCGGAACGAGATCTAGCCAGGTACGTTGCCATTCCCAGCACCCTCTGCAGCTCTGGCTTAGAGGTGGGCGGGTCCATGGCCTTGACGGCTTCAGCCTCGGCATCGTCTGGACGGATGCCATGCTCGTTGATTCTGTGGCCCAAGTATCGAATTTGCTTGGACGTTGAAAGGCATTTCTCCTTGTTGAGCGTCAGACCTGCGTTGCAGAGTCGCTGCAAAAGGTGCGGAGTCTGGTGTTATGCTCTGCGGGAGTGGAGCCCCAGATGAGAATGTCATCCCATATGGCATGACGCCACCTGCTCCCTGTAGGATGCTCGAAGGCTGTTTCTGGAAGTCTCAGGAAATTCCGAAAGGGAACCGGTTGAACAAAACCGGCCAAGCGGCGGAAATGAAGTCGTGACTGCTTGCTGCTCCGCTAAGTGGAATTTGCCAAAACCCGGAGTTTGCATTAGGGATGCCGCGAACTTCTTTCTAACCGAAGTTTCGATGATCGAATCAAGCGGTTCGAAAGGTTCGAAAGATTTCGAATTTCGACTTTCTGTATCGTAAAATTCGACGGAAGTCGAATTTTCGAACTTGTTAAACTAAGAAGCTCGACGCTTTTCGAACCGTCGAACTTATTACGCTAGAAAATTCGATCCTCTTCGAACTTTCGAACTTATTACGCTGCAAAATTCGATGCTTGTCGAACTTTCGAACTTGATAGACAAAAAATCGATGATTTTGGAACTTTCGAATTTCTTGTACTAAAAAGTTCGAAGCTGTTCGAACTTTCGAACTTCCTACGCCAAGGAATTCGATAATTTTCGAACTTTCGAACTTATCTATCATGAGAATTCGAAAAGTTTCGAACTATCGAATCCTGAATAATCAAAAGTTCGACAAACTTCGAACTTTTAGGGTAAAAGTTCGACGTTCGTCGAACTTCGAAAGACCGGCGGACGGTTTCATTTGAATTCAAGTAGTGAGGTACATTCGTAATTTTTTTTCTCGAATTTTTACATGCGGTGCTGCGTTCCTTACGAAAGACAATGCCGCTTATTACAATGTTCTGGCAAGCTCAGTTTTAAAGAAATAAATTCCCGAAGGGGCGAGGAAGGACGACTGGTTTTTGACGATTGTCGTTTGTGCCATATTTGAAGCGGGCTAAAGCCGAAGCTATTTACGGTTGAGATGTTAAACTTTTTAAGAATGATCTATGTATAGCTTAGGTAAGTGTCGTCTTAAGATGTGATTATTGTTATTCAAGATGAGTTTCGAAGAAATGTCCAGACATTTATCTACGAGCAATTATGCCCTAAACTTGGTATTTTGTTTTTCGTCTAAGTTGTTTGAGGTTTCGCATTTAAATTAACACCACAGACAGAACATATAATTGCCATCTGCAGAATACAAAATAATGTATTTATTGTTTTTTCACGTTGAGGAATAAATTAACTCATGGGGGAAGATTTCTAATATTGGTCAAGTTCAACAACAAAAACACTTCCTGGGAAGTGTTTTTATTTTTTTAGCCTGATTCACATTTTGGTAGGAGAAACTTCTGTCAAAGTTCTGAGCTTCTGAATATGCAAGAATGCAACACTTCCGGTGGGATCTTTATAGTTTCTTTTTTCTCCAGCTTTTTATCCCCGCATTTATTGTTATGTTTATTTTTCTTTTACTAATGGCACAGTTATTTAGGTCGAAAAGGCATAGCGTTGAACTTCCGAACCTCTAAGCATGTGACAAGTAGCGCCTTCTGACAACGAGTTTCCGACAATGACCATTTACGGATTCTACGCGATCTTTTATGCAGTGAAGAGCGACAGTAGCTATACATATACATATATAATTTCAGATTAAAATAAGCTCGACCACGCCCTTTTTCCTCGTATTGTTTTTTTTAACAGTCCGAAATATCTGGAAGGGAGGGAAGGGGTGCTTGATCACCACCCCCCTCCCCCCGTTTTTCCTCTTCCGACGCCACTGGTATGGTAGAACGCTCCTCGACCTCGAGTTGTGTCGGCTTTTGTGCTTTTTGCGGGGCGTTTTCTCCGTCCCGGAAAATAAACCTCGAGGACAATTACAAACTTAAATTACTATATGCCAGCGTCACTCGGGCGGCGTTCGATCGGATTACTACCAGCGTGCAGAGAATGGGGAGGTAGTTTGCCAGGTCGCTTCAAGGTTTTTCTGAGCCTCAACCTCCTGCCCGCCCCTGGCCGTTTCGAACTGGTTGAGTATCGTTAAACAGTGCGTTCGTGTGATCACTACTGCGCTATGCACGTTAAAGACCCCCCCCCAGGGCTGGCGGTCAAAATTACTGATCTATGGTCACACGTCACTCTGCACTGGCAAATATTCCAGCACATCCGGGACACTAGTCGTCTCATTTAATTGACTGACCAACTTCGCGGAGTCTAAATATCACACCCTAACTCTTCTAAACCTGATTTCGTAAAAACCAGTGAGTCGTGAAAAAGTTATATCAAACTGAAACTGTGGAGGAGCATAAAAAAAGGACCTCGAACGTTGAAAACTTGGACTTAAAAAAAAATTCAAAATCTTGGAAGTTTTTTTTTTAAATTAGCTTTAAAAGAGAATCGAAACCTTCGAACTTTTCGAACTTTATGTAGAAAGAAATTCGAAATCTTCGAATTTTTCGAACTTCATGTCTATAAAGTTTCGAAGCGTTCGAATTTTCCGAACTTTATATCCAAAGAATTTCGAAATCTTCGAATTTTTCGAACTTCAGATTCCAAGAAATTCATATTTTTCGAATATCTCGAATTTTTAATTTATGAAAGTTCGAAATTTTCGAATTTATCGAACTTCAAGTAAAAAAATAATCGAAATATTCGAACCCGAAATTTTAGAAACCGTGAAAGCTTCGAACTTTTCGAATTCGAAACTCCACTCTGATCGAAAGTTGCGAATTTTTCGAATTCGAACCTCGGTCGGTACGAAAATATCGAAATTTTTCGAATGCGAACCTCAGTTCGGCTTCGAAAATATCGAAACCTTTCGAAATCGAACCTAGGGTGGTTCGCGACATCCCTAGTTTGCATCGAGTTTTGAGAAGTACCTTGCATTCTGAAGGAGTCCTAAGGTGTGTTCGACTGACGGTATAGGGTGCCATTCTCTGAGTACGTAGCGATTGAGTTCTGTGAAATCAACGCAAATTCTCACTGCACCGCTTGGCTTTGGAACAACTACCATCGGTGCACACCAAGGAGATGGCTCTTCGACGGATGATATTACTCCCATTCTCTGCATTCTGTGAAGCTCTTCTTTCGTCTTTTCGTAGAGCGGGATCGGCACTCGCCGTGGAGAACTTAGTGCGAACGGTTTGGCGCCGTCTTGGAGTTGCACGTGGTATGCTTCAGGGAGCTTGCCGAGCCCTTTGAAGAGCGCAGGGAACTCTGTTCTTGCGTTGACTTTAGCTCCGTCAAGAATGTGGGAGCTTGGGCTGATCTCGTTGACCACCGATACCAATTGCAAAGCTTGTATAGCAGGCTTTCCTAGTAATGGCGTACGGAGGTCTTCCAAGATGTAAACGTCTTGCACCGAAGTGCGGTCTCTGTACGTGATGTTGAGGCGAGCTGTCCCCTGTGTTGCCAAAAGGGTTCCGTCCGGTCCGTGAAGCTGACGAGGTGGTGCTACCAGGCGCGGTTGTGGGGAGAGCTTCCGGAAGATGGAGGGCGAGATGACCGTTTCGTCGGCGCCCGTGTCCAATTTAAACTTTACGGTTTCCCCTTGAAGCGTCACCGTCACTTCCCACTTGTCAGCTTGAGGATGTGCCACTCCTCCAATAAAGCCAACCCCGTCATCATCGTCTTGAGATGGTCCAACGAAGCGGACTTTCTTGGAAAGGCAGACACCGGAGAAATGACCTTTCTTAAGGCAACTCTTACAAGTCTCGTGTCGAGCTGGACAGGACTTTCTGGGAAGGCGGGCTCGTCCACACCAAGGACATTCCTGGCTGTTCGTCTTGGACGAACCAGACTCTTTGTGTTCTAGTCTGCCTGGTGATTTGGCGCTAGACCCAGAGGAGCGGCTAGTTGAAGTTCTCCTTGTGTCAAGCTTGTTGACGCTGCTGCCAGCTCTGATGTCTTGGTTCAGCTCGACTTGCTGCTGACGGACGTTTTCAACTTGCCTCGTTGACTCTAGAGCCTTTTGAAGTGTTAAGTCGGCGTCGAGCTGGAGTTTTGCGGAGAGCTTTTGTCACGGATGCCGACGACTAGCCGATCTCGTACGAACTGGTCTTGCATTGGGCCGTAGTCGCAGTACTTGGACAAGGCGTGCAGTGACGTGGCAAACTCTTCGATGGACTCGCCTTCTTGTTGGACCCGGGAGTTGAATCGAGCTCGCTCAAAGATGACGTTTCTTCGCGGTATGAAATACGCGTCGAAGTGGCCCATGATGGCATCGAACTTCTTGGCTTCTGCTTCGGTCAGTTGGAACGTGCTGAAGATGTCCTCGGCTTGGTCCCCCATAATGTAAAGGAGAGCGTCGATTTGGTGTTCTTCAGGCTTTGTGCTGAGTCCCGAAGCAGTGTGGAAGCGTTGGAAGCGCTTCTTCCATTTCGGCCATTCGTTCGGAGACGAGAAAGAAAATGGCTCCGGCGGCTGTATCACGAACGATGTGCCCGCTGCGGTGGTTGCCATTTCTTCCAGCGCAGGATCGCTTCCTTGGGTACCTCGGAAGTCAGTGCTGGTAGTGGTTCTTGATTTCCGGCCGTGATCCCACTTCTGACACCATGTTAGGTTGGCGGAGAAAGAACGAGATGCTACCGCAGGCCAGAGTGCCACGTATAAGAATCTTTAATCTCGTCGTCTACCACCAGCGGGTAGGTGTGCTGCTCAGTAGGTGGCAGGCCCTTTCATACCACTCGGAGGCGAGTACTCGAAATATTGTATCAGTTAACAGCGGTTGAATTTCACTTCATGTTTTTCGTCGTTTTAGATGCGTACACCGAGAATAATTTTGGCGTTTCGTGTCGTCCAGCAACAAAAAACTATAATTTGACCAAGGACGCGCGAAGTAAGAGCATTGCAGGGAGCGATCAAAGGCAGCTCCCTCCGGCTTGAAGAAAGTTTTATTTGTGGATCCCGTGTCAACGAGTGTGTCATTTGTCGAGGACTGAAAAGAGCAGAGCCGATATGGGCCCATTGCCCTGAACGATTCGATCAATGCTTCAACGATTCGAAATTGATGCATGAGCATGTTTCAGCAATAGAAGTGGAACTTTTATTTCCAGATACGTTATGCACTAATTTTCAACATAAGAAGAATCTATTCGCGTTGTGACAGTCAACATATTTTCACGGCTCTAGCTGGTATTGCCCAGGAGATCGCGATCGAGGAAAACCGATAGAACTAACTTTTCGAGAATTTCTAGCCCAATTTGGAGGCGGAAATGATCATTCAACTAAGCGTTGTAGAATGTAGATGATAAAATCGAGTTAATGTCACCACTGCAAATTATTAGCACTAAGATAAATTAAATTACGAAAAGTTACAAGCTGAAGCAGCAATTCTCACAAGAAAACTTAAACCCACCTTGCGAGCGTACCATGTTCATCGACGGTACAGCGTTAAGTTGGGTGCGCGCTCCATTCACAAAATGTTCCGAGCACACTCGAGAAGATGGCGTTGGAAAAACGTATTTTCGCTTTACGGACGCAACCTACTGCCGCCGGAGGTCTCGGTCATTTGAAAAGCGATGAAGTTTGAATACATTGCAGCCGCAGTTTCCTTGTCGGATTCCATGCGCGATGCAGATGTTCTCCGATAATATTCTGCACTTTCGGTTGTTATTCGTGCAGTTTATAACCGAACAATGGTTTCCCGAACACCAGGGGATTGTCGTCATTGAATGCGCTAGCTCAATTTGAATCTGTAAGTAAAGAAATCGAGAAAACCGCGAAGAAAACAAGTGACCTCGGAGCAACACAAGCGTCCAAGGCGTTCATCCGGGCTTTTCACTCGTTCCTAACTAACCACAAGGGGAAAGGCACCGGTAGCATTTTCCCCTTCTTTCTTTTGCCCTCTTTCAGTAGGATGTGACTTCACACCGCTGCAGTGGCGCCACCGTCTGCGCAGCGCATGCGCAGACGTACACTTCTCGCGAATCTAGTTTCTGCGCGCGCGCAGTGTGTGCACACTTTGTGTGGGAAAAAGTGGAGATGTTTGTTTGTAAACAGTGCGTGGGTTTATATTTAAAAAAGAAAAGTATCCCTGCCCGACATTCATTTAAAAAATATGTATTTTCCGAAAAGTTTATTTCTTCCTTTTTGTTTACTTTCCGTCTTTCTTGAGTTTCGTTTGAGCACGAGAGCGTGCATATAAACACATACAAACACTTTCTTTTTATCGATAAACACTTGGCTGTTTGAGGCGCATAACATGTATTTTTCGTGCAGGTGTCGTACCAGCTGTGGATCAAGGTGATGTACGGCTTCTGGCTGACCGTCATTGTCTATTCGATGCTGGTTCTCATTCTCATCTACTCGTACCAATTCGAGCACTTCCCCGAATACTGGGAGCATCATCTGCATGATCCCTATAGGATTGTAAGCTTCTGCTTGATACTGCTCCGCTTGATTCTGCTTGATACTGCTAGTCACTGTAAGGTTTTGTGCCAAGTGTTTTAAAACAGTGCCGTACAGAATCGACATGATTTAAGCTTTAAGGTTTGAAAATACACTGAGGCGCGTGCCAGGAAGGCACAGAACCGAAAGTCAGCGTCCACTGTGTTCCTCAAAAAACGCAATTCTGCACACAACGATTTGATCGATAGATCTAAATACAACCGCACCTTCTAACACAGAATGTGTTTATACACTCATCTCCATGAGACACCGTTACGTTACAGGGTTATATTCCAGCGTCAGACTCCAGCATTACATTTTGAACAAACGGACCCAAGGGCCCATTGGGGCTATATCTTGTATAGCCAATGCGAGCGCAAGTTCGCCTGCTTCTTGTACAGGTCTTGCGATGATGACAGAACACCGAACTCTGATTGGGTGATTGAAAAATATAGTGGGTTGACCTCGAAGCATCTAGCATTGATGTCTACCCACTATCCTTTCAGTCAAAAGCAAATCAGAAGCTCGGCGTCGTTCTGACGCTACCACAACTGCTCAGCAAGAAGCAGACGACTTGTTTTCTGCACAGCCCATGGGGCCCATAGGGACGTCACAGTGTCACTTGACATCCTTATGTCGCCTGACGTCATGAGGTCACGTGCCCTGTGAGGTCACGTGATGCCATAGCGTCGCTTGACGTCGGAGTCATGTGACCTCCTGAAGGCATGTTACACCAAAAACAGCGTGCACCCAGCTTATCTGCAACAGAATATGTGTGTCTCGGAGTTTATTATATATAATCAAGACATGCCCGTTTTTTTTACGTTTAGTTTAGACTTACCAAGTTCCAGGGTTTCTCGTGTTCTAAATCTTAAAAGCTACCGCAAGTCCTTTACGTGCCGGGCAGGGCGTAAAAGGGAACAAAACAAAAAACGAAGCAACAACTATTTCGAAGGAACAAATAATGACATAACAAACAACTTCTCTGGAAGGGCAGCAAGAGAGTTTCGGCGTCGCGTAGAAGGGAATGTCGTGTCTGTTGATTTTTTTTATTCTTTCCTTCATAAATACGCATATCAGATGTTGCATTATATCAGCACATTTACCAGATCGTTTATATCAATCCGCCTTTCCCGCTGACCTTTGACATCTTTAAAAAAATACTTAGTTCGAGACGTCAACTCCGATGGGAGTGCTTAATTGTTCCTTTCGCACCTGCAGTCAAAAAGACATTGGTCTGGAGGTGTACCAGGCAGACCCGGGCACGCTTTTCCTCAAGCTGCTAACGCCAACCTTCTTCCTGATTATCACCATCGTCCAGCTACACTACTTTCACGATGAATTTATCAAGCTCAATGAAGACAACTTCAATTACTCGTGAGATTCTCTTATTTTATTCAATATTTATACACTGCTGCAGCTCATTAAAACCTTCACCCGTTAAGCATCTGAAGTTTAGGGCACGCTGGAGGAAGAGAAAGAAAACCTTGATTCATAGCCGCCCATGTCCGGACAGTGGCTACTAGACTGTGAGGCCTTCGGGGGCCTTGGCGGGCCATGTCGGAGCTTGGGGAAGTGTTGTCGAAGTCAAGGGGTCCCGCACATGGGAGACCTCCGACATGTCCTCTAGAGGATATGGCGGAGGTCTGTGGGGTGAGTGGTACAGCTCTCCCTGGTAAAGGGAGAGAGGAAATGTGGAAGGAGAATGTGGGAAGATTGTTGGGCGCGAGGACAAGACTCGTAGCTGTATCTGGTTTCGGGATAGGCGCCACAGACCTGAGAGCGGGGGGGGGTTCCGCGGCGGTTATGAAGTGGCACGGCAGAGAGAATGTCTGTGCCTGGCGAACGCATGTACCCTCTCGGCGTGTGAGGTGAGGGGTGGGAGGGGGAAGGGTGAGGTGGAAAAGGCGGAGGTCCTTCAGGCGCCGTCGTTGAGCCTTGCGCTGAGCGGCACGTTCCTTTTTCGGGTTGTAGACCGGGGTCCAGGATTCAGGGTTGCTCGGAGTCTCGTTCGCGCGAGCAAGAGCGTGGACCCTTTCGTTCCCTGCGATTCCTTGGTGTCCGGGGACCCACTCAAGAAAGACGTGAAGGTGGGGGTGGACAGCCATATGGGATGTCAGGTCGTGTTTGATGTGCGCCAGTACGGAGTTGGTTGAGAAGTCTCTGAGGGCTCCTTGACTGTCTGAGCGGATAGTAATGGAATCGATAGAGTGGGGCTGTAAGAGGATGGCTTCTGCTATGGACTGTGCCTCTGCCGCTGTATGGGAGGGTCCATGTGTATGGTGTCGGACTGTCTTTCTTTGGGGCCCACTGTGACGGTGATAGAGATGCCGTCGGTGAAGGCGGCGTCCGTATAATAAATATCGTGCGGTGGTGTGGAAAGATGAAGGGCTCTGCTTTGGCGTCTTCCGAGATCCCCGGTCGGATTCTTGTGTTGGGGAATGGGCTTGACTGCAATGCGAGGAATTGTATCCCACGGTGGCGATTCTTTGAGAAGGGGAGAGAGATGGGCAGCTGGGTGTCGAGCTAAGGCGACGCCGGACGAGGCGGAAACTGGCGCACCGCTCGGTCAATACCGGGCAGAGGTGCGGGTTTGAAACTCTAGTGGCGCAGAAGACGTTCACTGACCTCCAAGAAAAAGGTGCGCAGGTTCCGAGGCTGGGAACTAGGCAGTATCGTAGTTAGTGACAGGAACTCGATGTGAGCACTTCGGAACGCATCGAGCACTTCCTTAAAGGGGTACTTTACAGGTTTTTTCATTGTCTTCGATTTGCTTGAAATTCTGCTAAACTCACCAACAAACATCGCTAAGATAGTATCCCAAATATTAGGTCAAAATATTGTTTTTCCTCGAAGTTATTGAATTTACAGTTCTAGTCCTCACCGTGTTTTTCAAACTGAAAGTCTCTACTGGCAACAACGAAAAAGTGACGTCAGTGGAAGGCAGGGGTTCACGCTTTGGATTGTAGGATTTGTTCCCAACTGATTCGAAGCAGTTTCATGGTGTCATGAATGTTTCGGAAGCTCGCTCCAGTAACCCGCGTTGCAGCACGGAACATATGATCGGTATATTCTATTTTTATAGTGCTTGCTCGACTGGCAAAGCCTGCCTGCCACTGACGTCACGGCACTGAAAAGTGCGGGTATTTTTTATCTTGGTTTTTAAATCCTTTTAATTTGCCGATTTCACGATAACTATTATGATTTTCGCGATACTAAATAGCATACCGGAAAGGGTAAAGGACGGGGAGTCAGAGAATATAGTTAGTTGAAGTAGCTAAGAAAACCTGTGGAGTGTTAACTCCGAGGAAGAGAGGTGTCTGGACTAGGCCAGCTAAGGCGGCAAAGGTTTGCTCGGACTTTGCGCATCTCCTGGCAGGGCACTGTCGGTTTAAGAGCCTTTGCACGGGCGTGGGCGCACGTCGCGAGGCCTTTAAACGTGTGCGGGAATAAGGAAGGCGCCTCAAGTGACCCTCATGGGCCCCATGGTGCCCATCAAGAAGCCCTTAGACAGCCTTTGCCACGCTTGCTCCATGGCGAGGCGACGCCGTTCAGACGCATCTCTCTTTTTCTACCGTAATTTAGAGTTATTTAGTTTGCTCGTAAGCTTTATCGTTCGTCAAGTCAGATATTCAGAGAACCTTGACAGAGTGGCATCAACAGAAGAGCACGACTTTGAAAAAACACTCAACAAGAGGCACGTAGAAGGAGGTAGTCAAAAATGTCCTGAAGGCGTAAATACTCGAAACGGCGGGTTGGACCTCCTTGAGGTATTTTTTAACGTAATACTGTAAAAAATTCTTAGTGACGCAGGCCTTTTTTCATATGTGAAATGTTGTTTCTAGGGCGCTGCTTAGACGTACCTCCGGCTTTTTTTCTTAATCAGACTTATTTTTATAGCACCAAGCTCTCCCTTTGAAGTGCGTCTTTGTTTTGTGGAGCATGAAGAGGCTGGATGTCAGTTGGAGAAGTCTGCAGATGACAAAAAACCACCGCCAGCGAATAAAAAAAAAAAAAAGAAACAGCGTTTGAAGAGAAATTAGGCTGGATCACCTAACTCCAGCTACGAGTCAGCTTGTATACATATATGAGCTCACGCTCGACTGTGTTGGCACGTCTTCGACACAAAACCTGAAGACACGTACGCACTGTCGTGGACACAGCTGGCTATAACGCACCAGCAGTGACTTTTTCGCGCTCCCGGCGTTGCCTTCCTGAGAGGAATCGCATACTTAAAGGTTAAAACAGCGCAAAAAACAACGGACAGGGTAAAGGAGGACACAGACAGAGCGCTGCCTCCTTTACCCTGTCCGTTGTTTGTTGCGCTGTTTTAACCTTTTAAGTATGTCATACCAACTCGCCCAGGCTTCAACTTTAGGAATCACACTGTGATTCATCTCGGAGTTTGATCGCCCTTCCAGTTTGCCTTCGCACCCTCATTTAGTCGCCTGGTAGGCGCGAAGCAGACGACACCACAGCGTTTGGCGATGTCATAGCCAGCTGTGTCCACGATATAGAAATACGCCGAGCCTTGTTCGAACCTGATGCGATCTTTATCTTAAGGCACGACGTACACACTTCGCGTTTTCCGCTTTTGCCCGCCTCCTCCTTTCTTATATTCTCTACACTTTATTACCTTGCCCAAACTTGGATACCCTAGCAGCTTAGGAAAGAGGAGCGCTAAGAGGCTTAAATCTTTTCCCTGCAGAAAACCGAGGTTGTACGTCGGCCTTCAATTTGGAAGTAAGCGTTTAACAATAGCCTACCACACCCCTTCGCGGTTGTTTTCGCAGCTCCCCAAGTGGTTCCGAAGAAGAAATTAATGCGCCAACTGCGGGCTCAGGTCTACGTGTGCCAGAGGCCTCCGAGACTGACGCTTGGCGCCAGGGCGGCCACTCAGAATCTTTCCAGGATGCCACTGCCGACGAGGCCGCGGCACAAGCAGCAGTAGATGCTCCACAGGTTGCACGCCACGCCTTGACCGCCAAAAGCAAGTGCTGGCTAGTCTTCATATATAAAGCTCGTACCACCAGCTATAGTGAGCGACAGTTTAAAAGCGGAGAATAACAAAACCGAAATAAATGTTAATAAAGATATAAAAACGAAGTCTGCACTGGAATAGGGGTATGGCGGTTCTGACGCTCGCTTGAAGGACAATGTCCAATCACTTTAATTTTAGCCCTAAACGTTTTGTTTTTTTATTTCGCAGTTTAAAGTGAGGACTCAAACCGAAAAATAAAGGTTTCGGTTACGGTTACGGTTTCCGCTTCCTGTTGATAACGGTTTCGTTTCGGTTTTTTACGGTTTCAATTTTTACGGTTTCGGTTACCGGTTACACGTTCCTAAAAACCGGTTTATTTCGGTTTTTCCAATAATTTGTTTAATTGGAATGCTAGACAGCCGTTTTATATTAAACGGTTTAAAGTAGTCCCACATATCCAACAACGTGAAATTCAAGGAGCTTAGAAACGTCTTAATACTTCTAATTGGTCGAAAGTTGCACACGTTTCTAGCTCCAACGCTTGTTCACTACATCTACTTACATTCTATAGTTTGATACCCGAGCATACATGTTACTTCCGCTACTTGGGGATCATCGCATTCTATATTTAAAAAAATTGAAATAAATATCCCTACTTTGTTGTTGGGCAGCATTTGTAGATAACCCTAAGAAAGTTCCCACTGGGTTCTGGAAGAGCCATTCGCACCTTCTCGTCGCTATAGTTTATTTCAACCTAATACATGCAGACAAGTCTTCGCCCACACTGGACTGGAAGGAACAGAACTATAGCCATATTGCCTCTTAGTAAAATACTGCTAAGTGCAATAAAGTAATAAAATTGAGAGCTGGGCTAGTTGGTGACAGTCATACATAATATAAATGCAATAGCCCAAAAGAAGGAAGACTAAGGAGCTGAACGAACAACACAGAAACAACACAGAAAGCTGCAAAAATATGTCATGTGTTGTTCGTTCCTTTCCCTAGTCTTCGTTGTTGTGCCATGTTACACCTACGTCATGTTTGCTATTTCCAAGCAATTGCCTATGGTTATCGAAGCGCACGTCTCTCGCTGGCTGATTCTGTGACGCTAGAAAAATGGCGCATTTATATATAAGAAAAACTAAAAAAAACGTGTGGACGCAAAAAATGAAAATAAAGTGCGGACGTACCTTATTTATACTATATATATATATATATATATATATATATATATATATATATATATATATATATATATATATATATTCGAAAATATGCAGATGAATGAACAGTACTTCATCGAATGAATCAATGTTTTACGAAACCGCCGAAAGCCAAAATAAATGGCGGAGCCAGGATTTGAATTCTGGGCCTCCCATTGTCCTGTCGGGTGTGCTATATTATTATATATATATTATATTATATTATATTATATTATATTATATTATACATGCCCCGGGATACCTGGCATTTCTAATTCCTCTTTATGGCTCTGGGTTTTCCTTCTGCGTCCCATGTTTGACAGAGTTTCAGACCAAATTCCTCTTTCACCCAACTGACTTCCCTTTCTTCTGCGTGTTTGGTCGACTTTGTCGCACTGCCCACCGCTCCACCTTCCCCGCTACCCAACAGCGCATAGGCAGATGCCTCCGCGGAGTCGGTTTTGGAGTACTTATAGGGGGCTATGCGCAGGCAATCATAGCGCCTCTGCCGAGGCCAATATACCTCTGGAAAGGACTCGCTGTGTTCTGGGGCGCGTGCATTGGCGAGAAAGGGACTCTTCTACAAGCGGACAACACAGCTTTGGCTCTAGCGCTGCACCGCGGCCATGGACGAGCTTTGCCTTGGGCTATTGCCAGTGTCGTCTCTCTTCTTTTTCTTAATAAAGATATATGGGTACCGTCGGTAATGAGCTCCGCCGACCTGCCGTTGTGCGCTTGACACGCGACGGCAAGCCGGCGGGCCATCGAGTCCTCGCGCTCTCGGCGCGAGACATCTTTTCCTTCTCGTGCAGAGGGCGGCGGACGAATCGAGGAAACGTCCGAACGGCTTCCTGAGGTTTTTCAATAAAGGTCAATAAATAAAGAAATAAAAAAAATGGCACAGGGAATAGCCCAAGGCAAAGCTCGTCCATGGCCGCGGCGCAGCGCGAGAGCCAAAACTCTGTTGTCCGTGTGCAGAAGTGCTCCTTTCTCGGCAATACACGCCCACCACAGCACGGCGAGTCCTTCCCGGAGGCATATTGGTCTCGGCAGAGAGGCGATTATTGCCTGCTCACAGTCCCCAACATCTACGCCGTAACCGAATCCGGAGGCATCTGCTCATGCGCAGTTGGGTAGCGGGGAAAAAGGGAGCGGTCGGCAGTGCGGCAAAGTCGGCCAAACAGGCAGAAGAAAGGGTAGCCAGTTGAGTGAAAGAGAAATTTGGTCTGAAACTTTGTCAAACAAGGGAGGAAGAAGAAAAAAACCCAGAGTTACAGAGAGAAAAGTAAAATGCCATGTAGCCCGCCGCCCCCTGGAGCGCCTCCAGCGAGCGAAGGACGCGAGAAATGGCTCAGAGCCGTTCTGGCGTGTGCGAAATGATGTCATCGGCTGTGTCGAGCCTGAACCCAAGAAAACCCATGCGTCGCGTGCACTCTGCTCGTGTCGATTAGGTTTAAGCGAAATCCCGACCGTAGCAAGTCCTCCACGAGGAGGCGCACCGTAGACGCCAACCTGTCTGGGTCGGGATGGGCGCACAAAAAGTTGTCTATGTGAGACCAAGGCCAGGGTCCACGCGCGCGCATTTCCCTGGCAATGGTTGTTGCCAAGAGCTGCCTGTAAAACGGCGCCGGGTGTATTACGAAGGTCATACGGCAAAAACGGCAGTAACGGCGGCCTACTCTAAATGTGGTCAGGTTACGGGAGGAGGGATGAACCGTGATATGGTAAAAGGCTTCGGCAATGTCGAGCTTCACCATATACGCTTCAGGCGGGAGAGGGTTTACTTCGATGGCCTGGGGTAGCGGAGTAAGGCGGAACTGAGGTGCCTGGAGGTAAGGAGTAAGTGCGGCGCAGTCTCAAAGCGGGACTCGGTGGCTGGCTTGGATACGAGGAAGACGGGGTTGAAGTACAGACCACGTGCGTTCGATGATGCCGCCAACATGTTGGTTTCGGCGGCATCGATCGTGGGGACCTGGTCAGGGATAGGTGGGCGGGCCGTAAAGCAAGAAGCCTTCATGCAGCAAATGGAAAGTGCGCCGAAGTCGGGTGGCCCGTGAAAACTACATGCCTCAATAAACACTGCCCAGTCGACTTGAGGTGCCTACTGGGTCGGGTGGACTGGCGGCGGAGGTCCCTTCACTTTCGACTTGTAGGCAGTGCTACCCAGGTCCGAATCGGAGTCTTCGACGTCGCTTTGTTTGTCTGTAGTGTGTTCCTTTGTGTTGGTGTGGTTTACCTCCTCGCCATCGTACGTGCCGAAGGCGTCGTCATCGGCGTGGGGCGCGATGACAATGTCGGTCCTGCTGAGCCACGCCAGGATTCGCTCGGCGGCGGTGGCCCTCGAGTCCGGATCCAATGGGTCGTATTCCTCGGTCCAACATCAAGCACGAGCAAGAAAAAGCCGAGACGCCAGCTTCGCAAAATGCATGGGCGAGAACGTCCTCGACCGCGAAAACATCCAGGAGCAGACGACCGTGCCGTCGATTACGGCACTGGTGGGTTTTGAACATAGAATTATTACAATAAACGCTAGAGGCTCAGCTGGCGCTAGTGTCTACGGGACTTCCGGTTGCAAATTGAAGCAGACAGCATGCAGTCTACTTTTCCAGTCTTCCTGTGTATTCCTATGGGAAAACGCGCGTGAATTTTGTCTCTTCGCCGGAAAATAACATGAATAACTTTTGTTATTTCGGTTGTACCGGATAGGATGTACCTTTATTAATATTGTGAAAGTGTAATGGCTTTAGTTACAGCATTTTTTTTTACCGCTGAACGATGTTAAACTTCGCTATATTTCAGGCCCAAACCTCTGTTCCATGGCAGGTATGTAGAAACGAGCGACGATTCTAAGCAAAATAACGATCGAAAGGAATGTAGAGTATGTTCAAAGTCCGCCAGTATTCCGTTGGTGCTTATATATTGCTAACATGCCCGTCCTGTCACTATATGAAAATGACCCCGTCGTGTATCTTTACGAGTGGTTAAAAAAAAACACGTTCGAAACGTAAAGAATAAAGTACGTGGGCTACGAAAGGTGTGTTTTCTTATTATTTCCTATGTCGGGCAGTTTTTATCGGGCACCTGTTCTCTGGCTTCTCTCTATTTGCAAAGATTTGGAGCTTGCGGGTGATGATTTGAACCCGGAACAAGCATCTTCGCACATATTCATGAGCAGAAAGAATAAAGCAGTACTTATTTATTGAAAATCGAACTATATTACGTGACTTTCAATTTATTTTGATCGTCTGCAAGCACAAGGAGTTACTTATCCAGTGTCACTGCGTAGTTCTTGCCGTCTCTCTTGGTTTTCCACATGTCCTTCGTTCGTTTGGCACGTATATCCCCCATACTGGAAAGCGCCGACGCCGTGTTCGCGCTAACAGTGTCCGACAGTGCACATAAATACATGTACGAAGCGGTTTTAACACCGTTTTTCATGCCACAATTTTAAAATAAAAACGCCGTAACTGACCAATTATTTCATCTGCGTGACTGGGAAATGTTCCAATGTGCCTAGTACGTACGAATTATTCGTGATATTTGCTCTTATAATCGAGCGCAGAGAGGAAATTCACTCGCTTTTTTCCATAGAAATGCATTACCGGAAGTCAATTTTCGACTGCTTGCTGTCTGCTTCAATTTGCAACAGCACACTAGCGCCAGTTGAACCTCTAGCGTACATTATAATAACTCTATGGTTTTGAAGACCCAGGGTAGCTGCCAGACTCACAGTTAGGGGGAGCCTCTTGAACTTGGTGCCTGGGTGGTAGCTGGTGTTCGCAGGAGCACGAGACGTGCGGCGTCCGCGTTGAGGCTGGTTGGGTAGTTGGTCGGGAAGCTTTCTGAAAACCTCGGACTCGAGCCTGTACGCCTGGGATATGATA
>JAZHYW010037978.1:0-98935 GCA_037355805.1 Ixodes ricinus | reverse complement strand
CCTCTTGAGCCTCGTCTTCGTCTTTCTTGACCGCGATATATATCAGAAATGGTCTCAACATCGAGGCCAGTCGTCCAGCGGTCCATCGTGATGAACCGTTAAGTCCAACCAACGTTTCCCAACGTTTTCGCTGGTGTAGAAAAGGACGACGTCAAAGATTGGACCAAGTCGTTCGAAGAGGGGGTCGTCACAACAGGTGGGACGACGCCATGAAACCGGCTAACGTCGTTTTTTACTTAACGGACTTGGTGTGAACTTAGTTCATCAAACACGAAACGAAAGTCACTACTGGGCAGCATTCTAGAACCATGACTTGGAAGTTTTCGGTAAACCAAGAAGCCGAAAGCACATCACGGAAAGAAAATTAGCACATCGAATCAAGCAGGCAGGTGTGACATACAACTCAAGCATCAAGGATATCCTCCATCTTTGTACTCTCGCAAACAAAGAGATGACCGAATGTAACAAACTTCAACACCTGCAAGAATGAAATAACGAAGATTGTTTTAGAATTAGAGTACACTAATTCGCAACTAGAACCAGTACCTGTTTTTGGTTGTCCAACCGGAAACAATAGCTGGTATCTCAGAGTAGTATGTGAGGCTCCACGAAGCCGAAACGCGCGGTGTTGCATGTGCATTGCAACCATAAGATGCCGATATTACGATAATGGCAGCATTGAGACATATGTTGCTGCTAACAACGTCCGTCAGCGGATACGCAAAATAGTACGCGAGGAACTCCCCCTTTGTTCCGCTCGAACCTATCGCGGGAACGACACAGCTCAAGGCTTGGAGGATATCGTCCACGGAGAATTCGTCGCAGCAATGCGCGGAGTACAATCTTCTAAGCCCAAGTAGCGCTGATAATGTGTCCGGCTGTCCTGCCCAACGCTTGCAAGAGAAATGGCTTATAGGCACTCCCGAAGATGTCGTCGCAGCAATGCCTGTAGAACAATATTCTTGGACAACGTACGCTGAGATTGTATCACGCAGTCCTCGGCAACGTCTGCAAGTGGAAAGGGGTATAGCCACATCCTGTCCAGACAGAGCCGTCCTGTATATATATATATATATATATATATATATATATATATATATATGTGTGTGTGTGTGTGTGTGTGTGTGTGTGTGTCTGTGTGAGCGGGGGTGTGTTTGTGTGTAACGCCTCCAAGTTGTGAATTTACAGACAAAATATGAAGCAGGGATTTTTGGTGCGTTCATAAATTCCGTGCAGATTATGCAATTTATTTTCTAGTATAACCTACCAACGCTGCTTTAAGGGCCGATGTACCGAGTTCTTCTTGACTTTACGGAAATAGTGTTTCGATCGATTCCCTGCTTAGATGGCATATACAACAATACAACACGCTTTCGTTTTTCACCAGATGCGATAAAAGTCGAAGAAAAGATTCAAAAAATAAAACCCGAGCAGTGTTCGCCACTTAACAGCCAGAGAAAATAGCCACGTGGATATGCCGCCAATCCAGGTTATGCCGCCAATCTTGATCATTGCGACGCGCTGGGTCTGGCAAAAATGCATGACACGTGTTGTGGTCCAAACATTGTTATGGTTTGGCGAACATTGTCATTGCAGCGATTGGACGCAGGCCACTACCTAAATCATTGTCCGGGCTTGGATTATCCAAAGCCCCAATAGAGTGCCCACGGCAATGATCAGGTCTAATCTGTGTTCCGAGTTGACGTTGCTGTGCAGGAGGATGCTCGATCGCCTTCTTATTGCGTAAGCTCCTCTCGGCTCATACTCAGCGGCTTTGGCATCCTAGAAGGTTCCATCGGTCGTTCCCGACCCACCAGCAGCAAGCGTAATCTCCGGCCTGAAACCGGCTTCTAGCAAGGAAAGTGCCGGCCACAGTCCTTCTGTGTCTATGGTTGCACATTCCTCTTGGCATGAAACGCCTGATGTGCCGGAGAACGACGGTTTTACCATGGTAGCGAGAGAAGCGCAATCCACCGAAGCTTGGAACGGCCAAGTCACTCAAGGTGACGTCTGCCCCTCGTGAACCTAAGGCATTGTTTCTTTCGAGACTTCATCCCCGAACGACAGCGGATGACGTAAGGGATCTTGTCCAGCCCCATCTTGGCGGCAGGTCTCTAACCGTAACGCAGCTACAACCTAAATTTAACTCTTAGGCGTCTTTTCATCTCGAATGTGACTGCTCTTTGTTTGACAGTTTAAACGTCCCTCAGGTGTGGCCTGAAGGGACTATTTTTCATCAGTTTTACGGTAAACTTGACACGACACGTTTGTATGTACCTGAGACAAAAAGCTTAGACGAAGATGCATCTACGCCCTAAGGTTTTTTATCAAAATGCTCGTGGCTTAAAAACAAATGCAGCGGAAGTTATGACGAGTATTCTTTCAACTGACATAGACATAGTTTGTCAGGCAGAAACGTGGCTCTGTGAAAGAATATCCAGTGTAAAATATTTTTCCTCCAAACTATGTTGTTCACAGGAGAGATCGCGACTATGCAAACACGGGTCAAAAATTTGGAGGTGAGGTTTTATGTAGCTGTTGACTGTGCTGTTCAGTCGCTTCCAAGAGCGGAATTCTAAACCTATGCTGAGTGTTTGGGTGGAAATTCCCACCAGCGATGGTTTCCACTATTTAATAGGAAACTATTATTTTCATCCACTTTTTGATGACATTGAATTTATTGAATATTTTGAGACCCTCTGTAATACTGTTGAGTTTTCTATATACAGAGTTCAAATATATGGAGATTTTAACCTTCCCGGTCTTGATTGGTCGACTGGAAAGCTGTCGCGTATGAATAGTGTTACTTCTAAAAAAGCGGAATGGTTACATTATTTTTCAAATTCCTGTGGGTTTACTCAGTTTAATTTTTGCAAAAATACTGCTGATAACGTCCTTGATTTATGCTTATCAAATGCACCCTTAGAGTATCTTGTTTCGGCTGTTATACCCTCGGTGCCTGTAGATGCATATCATCCTCCCTTTGTAGTTCAGTTTATATTGGTCATGTAGGCCCCGTGCAAATCATCAGTGGTCGTTTTTTTTATTGAAATGGAGATTATTGCGGCTTCTACGATAGTCTTGTTCAGCATCATTGGTCTGATGTTTTATCGGATCAAAATGCTGCAGTTGAGCCACTACAAAATTGAACCGGTAGTGTCTACTGCAATGAGCATTTTTTGTTCCGAAACAGCAAGCACATAAATCTAAGTATCCTAGCTGGTTCTCTAGAGAGGTAAAACGCCTATATCGCAATAAGTCTCGCTGTAATCGAATGTATGAGAAACAGTACTAACCGCCTGGTACGATAAATTCTGTGTTCCCCATGCTCTCGAGGAAAAAGTCTATATAACGAGGATAAGCTATTGCACTCGTCTATTGCTGAAGGAATTTTGACTAGAGAACCTCGGACGTTCTGGCGCTATGCCGAAACCCAAATGCGCGACAATACACAAAACTTTTGCTTACGTGAATCAACTGGCTATTTGTCCACGCCAATTGACATAGCTAATCGTTTCTTTGATCACTTTAGTTACTGCTATTATATTTTGAGGACTTCCGGTGCATCAGAGAACATGAACAACACAGACTTTTTATCTGATTTTACTGTCAATGTCTCAGAAGTCCTTGAGGCGATAAAAAATAAAACCTAAGTTCTCGAAGGGAATTGACGGTAAACCCAATTTTATTATTAAGGCTTGTTCTGATATATTTGCCCCCCCTTTTTGGAACATATATTTAACCTATCTCTCATGAAGGGTACTTTCTCTAGTTTGAGAAAGTCTTCTATAATTGTGCCCATATTCAAAGCTGGTGATCCGTCATTAGTTAGTAACTATCATCCCGTTTCGTTATTGTGCGGTTTTGCGAAGGTTTTTTGAAATGGTTATGCATAACTGGATCTCAAATTACCTCAGTCAGAAAATTAGTCCTTTTCAGCCTGGTTTCTTAAACGGAAAGTCCGTTGAAACAAATGTGTGCTCTTTTCAGATTTCTCTGTGCAGTTAGTCACAAACAGAGACCAAACTGATGCCATATATTTTAACATGTCGAAGGCCTTTGACCGCGTAGACTCGTACTTTACTCCTCTGCAAACTTTCTATTTATGGCATGTGTCAAAAGCTTTGTGAATGGTTTAGGAGCTGCTTGAGTTTACGCATTAATACTGTTCGTGCTGGCAACTCTTTTTCGAAGTGTTTTACATCAACGTGTGGTGTGCCCGAAGGTTTGAACCTGGGACCACTGTTGATATTTTGTTTGTAAACGATATAATATCATGCGTTAATCACTCAAACGTCCTTCTTTTGCTCACGACATAAAACTACTTTCCAATGTTACAGACCATACTGATTGTACTTTATTGCAAACTGATATTGGTGCAATTTCTGAGTGGCGTTGAAAAATACTTTGTCTCTAAATTCTGAAAAAGCTAAAGTGATTTCTGTATATAGAAAGCGGGACGTTTTCTTTTTCCCTATGAGAGGCGATCATAAAGTTCGTATTATCGACACAAAAGAATTGAAAAAAAAATGAAACAAAACAGGCATCAACATGAGCGCGCGTACGTCTAGTTTCCGAACAGTAAAAACATCGCATGCTATAGTACCTCGGAACGCCGCTAGGAGTTCGAAACAAAAATGGCACTGCCCATCGGTACCAAGCACATGCAGTAATCCGCTTTCTCTATTTGAAGGGAAGCAATGCCAAGGATATTCATTCCAATCTGAGAACGTTGTTTGGGGACAACGCCCAGGTTATGACACTTTGGTTAAATGGCGGAGACGCTTCCAGTGTGGCCAAATAAGAGAGAAAGCATTTCAAGGACGGCGACAAAGTGATTGCTGAAGTGAAGCCATTCCTGAACCCTCAAAACGAGAAGTTCTATAACAATGGCCTCCAGCATGTGGTGCATCGCTAGAAAAAGTGGGTAACTTTGGTAGCGAATATGTAGGGAAAGTTTTAACTCCTACTCGAGTTTGATTGCTGATTCTCTATCCCTTCGTGACAATAATACGAACTTTATGAACGTCCCTCGTATGTGCTTGAGGGAATGTGATAGATCGGGCATCTTTGGTAAGAGACCTTGGCGTCTATATTGATAGTGCTCTATCATTCAATGCGCACGTTTCTAAGATTGTTGGATCAGCGATAGAAAGTTGGGAATGATCACTCGTTTATATAGTTCTTTCAGAGCACAATTATCTGTAGTGCGTCTGTTCTGCAGCCTTGTACGCTCAGGACTTGAATTTGGTTCAATTAGTTGGAATTCACTATCTTTCACACAAGTTGAAATCATTGAGCGTGTGCAAAAGAAATATATGAGAATTATTTATCACCAATACATTGGTCTGAAACTGTTTTTAGTTACGATTTGTTGATGTTATTATTTAACCTTGAAATGCTATCAATGAGGAGGGCTGTTAGAGGCATTCATTTTTTTTCATATGGTAGTGCATGGTGCCGTTAATATTGAAAATTTACTTATAAATATAGACTTTGATGTGCCATTCAGAGCTAGTCGCCATTTTAGAGCGCAGCTCTTAGGAGCCCGTTTCCGGCTTGAGCGGAGTCGGAGTCGCCATCGCCGTCGGCGTAACCGTGCGGTGCATTATGGGTAAATTTTCCCGAAGGAACCCGAGGTCCTCCCGAAGGACCTCGGGTTCCTTCGGGAGGACCCTGGAGGACCTCGGGTTCCTTCGGAGGACCTCGGGAGGACCTCGGGATCCTTCGGGAGGACCTCTGGGAGGGGGGGGTTCCTACGTGATGATGACGTCATCAGTGACGTCATCAGTGATGATGGCGATGACGATGCGGATGCCGATATTGTCATCGACATCCGCATCGTCATCGTCGTCATCACTAATGACGTCACCGATGACGTCATGGTCACGTGACCCCCAGGTCACGTGACAACCTCTCCTCGAGGTCATGTCATCACCCCAGGTCACGCCTGACCCCCCTCCACGCGAGGTCACTGACCCCCCAGTACCCTTCCCTCCTCCTCAAGACCTGCGCTCTAATTCGGCGTTACAGGGAGTTGCTAAACGGCTTTCATTTTTTTAACATTTTATCCTACTAGAATTTCTTGAATCATCGCCATTCTGCGTCGGATGCAGTGTGCCTATAATATTATGTGCGATTGTGACGTTGATATTTTTCATCGATTTTGTTAGTTTCAAGTCGGCCTTGAAAAAGAGGTATTTTATCCAACAAAGAGTTGGTGTAGGCTTGTATTGGCTCTGCAAACTTGTATTGTCCTTACAAATATCGGTGTAATTTTGTGCATGCTTGTATTTTAAATATTATTGATGTAAAGAAACAAATGACAGTGCACCGCAGAAAAGGCTTTACCGCTGTTTGTGGGCACTAAAGAGAAATAAAAACATTATTATTATTATTATTATTATTAATATTATTATAATTATTATAACCCGCATTCAAAATATCATCACTGGGGGGTACCGCACCGACGTTGGAACCCACAGCTAAGTCATCAAATTTGTGTAAAAGAGATTGAATAAAAAGCTGGCATTTTTCCTTGATTTGCAACTGCACAATAAAGTTTATTGGTCAGTGGCGTTGCGTACGAGTATAATTAGGTCCCACAAGTGCCATTAAGCTCGTGTAAAGTGAAAATGATTCCAAAGTGAATATCCTTGCAGAGTTCCCTTAATAGAATCATTATTGGTCGCATTATTATTCATTGCCTCAAATGGTAGTGCGCCCTTATTATGTTCAAGATAAAGGTTGCTTTAATTACGTTATTGTATCTTGATTGTGGGCGTGATGTGACATGCTGCCAAGTGAAGTTCCTCGTTTCCCTTATGGTGGTTGTTTGTAAGGTGTCCAGTGCACAACCTTTGTTGATGAGATCACCTTCTTATCCAATATTCCGAAGATACTTATGTGTGTAAAGAAAAACTAGTAGATGTGACTAAGAAAATGCTCCGGCCGCTATTCCACAATCATACAGGCTCTCCGCTCAAACAATCGTAATGCCTTTCTATAAGTAAAAACAAAAAATAGAAACAGTCTTTTATGGTACATTCGCATACAAAAATGGGCTTGAAATCAAAGGTCTCCCGCCAGACACTAAACTTTACATCCGCACAATCACAGTAGTTAATACCGACCATCAACTATGTACGTTTCATTGCCTCGTTCACTACACTCTATTCCACAATAACTCCTCAATGGTTGCGCAGCTTTGATGAGGTTGAGAAAAAAGTTGCAGCAAAATTGTATGCATATGGCAGTCGTCTTCTTTACATATTTCCTATCACCGTCTCAACAATCACACACGGTAAATGCGCCGTTATGCTGGAATTATCTTGAGGGCGATTTGCTTATTCGGTAATAGCAAAGGCACGAAAAAACGAGAGCCTCACAATGCACTATGGGCGTTGCTGTAATATATAATTTTAGTAGATCGTGTACGTTAGAGCTGCGCGTTGCTAGTGGGAGCTCGTGCAGTCCCATTGAAGTGTATATTAAGCATGCCCCCTATGGGCACGCAATTATCAGGTTGTGGTCCGATAAACGCTATATGCACTATTGGGTTGTAGCGACTCGTTTATATATTTTTTACATACCCCAAGCCCCTTTAGGCCTTACAGAGAAAAATCGGTGAAACGAAGTTTCGAAAACATGTACAATTAGCCGTTACAAGGTGTCATTAGATACTGCAGAATTGAAGGCAAAATGCTAGGTGAAGAAGACAGAGGCGTCAGGGCGGTGGGGGCAATCAAGGATATGTTTGGGGGCAACCGAGAGAAATACAACGTTTCTTCTAAACTTTCGTACACCAATTTTTAACTCGTGGTTTGTATGGGATAACGCATTCGATGAGAAACGCAAGAAAATTTGATATTTTTTTTTTTTTTTTACAAAATAATGTTTTTTTTTAGCTCAAGTTACTGTCATCTTTATATTGCTCCCCGCCTGATGCAATATACATAGCGTGATTTGACTTCCACTCAATGAAAATATCCTTTAAACTACTGGTTTTTGATGTCTTTCTGTTTTTATACCACATTTTCTTACGTCTTCAACAACGGCATACTGTTTCATTTTGAAATCATTTTACATTGGTTATAGTTGATTCTGTGTTATATGCTATAGCCTTTCGTTAGGCGCGTCGTAGTTTTGTTTGGACTTGTTTGACCTTGACTAGACTAGACTGGAGTGGAATAGTTTTCTGAAGCTCTTACGCAGTGCGCGGATTCCGCAGTGATCTTTCGCGACGTTGGTTCGCCCGTTACCTCGACTTTCCGTCTTACAAGTGTGAAATTGCCTTCTGGCACGCTTTCAAGTACACGCCGCGGATCCTGAATACGCAGTAAGCTCCGTTGGCTGCGTCGTAAACCGGCGACGCCCTGAAGAACACATTATATCCGTATACAACAGTAGACAGACCGTTGCCAAATTTCAAATCCCATCCTATGTTGAGTCTGAGCCACTGCGCTAAATGCTAGCGCATTTCGCCGGGCGTCAGTTTAGCCACAGCAGCAATTTCGGCACCGCTTTTTCTTGCGGACAGGCAAAAAAGTCGCACAGGACGAGGTAATCTAAGTAGGTAAGGTAATCATAATAGTTTTATTTCTCGTCAATGATGAAGGGGAGGCTAGAGAAAAAAGCTGCAAAGGAACAGCTTGACGAGTCTCCGGCCCCTACAGTGGCAAAACAGACGGCGGCTAGAACAATAAATAAGTTATAAAACGGGGAAGGGAAAAAAGAATGAAATACAGTGGCTCGGCAGTCATTCATGATTATAATTTAGCATGGACAGCAAAAAATGAAAGCCGTTTACAACTCCCTGTAACGCCGGATTAGAGCGCAGCTCTTGAGGAGGAGGGGAAGGCACGGAAGGGGGGGGAGGTCACGTGACCTCGGGGGGGGAGGGGTCACGTGTCCTGGGGGCCACGTGACCTCGAGGAGGGGGAAAGTTTCCCCGCTAAACTTAGCGGGGAAATATATTCGGCTAAATTTATAGCGGGGAAAATTTTCCGCTAGATGTAGCGGGGAAAATTTTCCGCTAAATTTAGCGGGGACAATTTTCCGCTAGATTTCAGCGAGGAAAATTTCCAGCCTAGATTTAGCGCGGAAAATTTTCCGCTAGATTTAGCGGGAAAAAATTTCCGCTAAATTTAGCGGGGAAACGATTTCTCCGCGTGGAGAAATTCCCTTTAGCAGGGAAAATTTTCCGCCAAATTTAGCGGGGAAATTTACCCATCAGGCACCGCGCGGTTACGCCGACGGCGACGGCGACCCCGACGGCGACGCCGCTCAAGTCGGAAACAGGCGCCTAAGAGCTGCGCTTTAAAATTTCACATTTATTTAGCTAAGGTCTCAAATCATTACTTGTGAGGCTGTCGAGTAAAGACGGTAGGGTGCGTTTGAGCATTTGTTTACCATAAGTTGTTCTGTGAGGGACCATCTTCCAATACACACTGTGACGAGTGGGATACCCTTGAATATTGTTGGTCAGTGCTGCAAGTTCAGCTAAAAAGAGAGAATTCCTTTTTTCTTCGTTTGTAAAACTAACGCTCAACCTGTAATTATACAAATTATGTGCAGTAATAATTGCAAAGCGCGTAAAACAAGTCGGCAGTATGAGAGTCATACGGAGTGATACATATAATTCTGATTATTTTCTTTTGAAGCTAAAATATTTTACCTAAATTTGTTTACGTATGACCTAAGTATGAGTAGAAAAGGGAATTGTAAATTAGTAGTCGTACAGAAATTGGCAAGACTAAGCGATTACGATTAACGAACCCGACGATGCAGGATAACTTACTGATAACGTGATTTACGTGGCAGTTCCACAACAAGTTTAAAAAAATTAAGCTAAGTGTTTTAAAAGAATACACAATGTCGATAGGTAACGCATTTAAGATAATGCTAGTATTGTACCAGACGTGTTTATTTCTAGGACGAAATATAACGGCTTTCGTTTTGCTTGTGTTATATTTTTCAGCGCTTTTCAATTGCCCATGAATTCAATTTTGATAATGTTTCATTTGCAACACTGATAAGTAAGTTTCGCTCGTGGGCAGAAACAAATAAGCTCGTATCGTCAGATTACATTACAAGTTTTACTTCTTTATCTATGTTAACTATATCATTAACATATAGGTTGAATAGTAGCGGACCTAATTTACTACCCTGGGAAACACCGGAAGTATTTGGTTTGACCAAAGAAGAAAAACCATTTAAATACATTAAACATGCGGAAGAAAAACGAGTTCTGCCGCTCGTTCTGTCCTTACATTTAAACACACATATTGGTGTCTATGTTTTAAGTATGAACTCAAGTGTCAGCGCACGACCGCGAAAACCATAACGTTCAAGTTTTTGTACTAGGATACTATGGTTAAAACAATCGAAGGCTTTGTTGACATCTATAAATACTCCTAAAACTAGTTTCTATTCTCAAAGTTTCCCCAAATAAATTTTTTTCTGTACTAAAAGTGCTGTTTCCGTGTAAAGATGTTTTCAAAAGCCGAATTGTGTGGCGTTTATCAGGCCGTGCCTATCAGAAAATGAACTTAATCGGTTATGCATTTTTTTTTCGAAAACCTTAGAAAAGACATGGTAAAATAGAGATAGGGCGACAATTGCCGATGCTCATTTGTTACACCTTTTTTATGTATCACTGATACTTTGGCTAATTGCATTCTTTTGGGGAATACACCTGTCTTGATAGCTAGATTAAAAATATGTGTTAGTGGTGGAGCGAGAAGATCTATGACATATTTAACCGGTCGGATCTGAATATTGTCAGCGTCAGGAGAACTGCTGTTTTAGAGCGCAGCTCTTAGGTGCCCATTTCCGGCTTAAGCGACGTCGCCGTCGCCGTCGGCGTCAACGTCGCCGTCGGCGTAACCGCGCTGGTGCATCATGGGAAATATCCCATAATGCACCGCGCGGAAAGGAGGAGGAGGAGGGGGGAGGGGGAGCGGAGGAGGAGGAGGAGAGGGAGGGAGGGGGAGGGAGGGAGGAAGGGGAGGAGGAAGGGGAGGGAGGAAGGAGGATGGAGGAGGGAGGAGGGGGAGGGAGGAGGGAGTGAGAGGGAGGAGGAAGGAAGGAGGAGGGAGGAGGGAGGAGGAGGAAGAGGGAGGAGGGAGGAGGAGTATTTGGTAGGATGAGGAGTTGAGGAGGAGGGAGGAGGAGTTTACCCTCCCTTCAGTACCCTTCCTCCTCCTCCTCAAGAGCTGCGCTCTAGTTCGGCGTTACAGGGAGTTGTAAACGGCTTTCATTTTTTAATAGCATTTTTAGAGATATAACTTCCGGGGGAACAACCGGCTCGAGTAATACAGAACTTGCGTTGCGTTCATTAATATATTTACATGGATTGCGGCCAAAAGCAATATTGTTCTTTGTCAACAAAAAAATCATTAAACGAGTTTTCTAAAGGACTGCCGGCCAACGGTACGCCGTCTATATTCAGCTTCTCAATAGCGTTCTGTGAGCGGTTTCGGTGTAGCACCAAGTTTAGGTTCCTCCACATTACTTCTGAACGCCCTTCAGATGCTTGAAACAGGGCGGAGTAATAGTGCGCCCTTGCGGTTTGTAGTTATCTTGTTAGGCTATAGTGATAGGTTTCGAAAATCTTAAGCTTTTTTGGCTCTCTCTTTTTCAAAGAACGGCTATATAACGCATTTTTTTTTATTTTACACAATAATTCCGGGGTTATTCATGGTTTGGGAGCACCTTTTGGCACTTTTATAGGTTTTAATGGAAAATAATTATTAAATAGGGCGCAAAACAGCTTCATGAACTTACCGTAAGCCTGATTTGAGCTGTCATTAATAAATATCTCATTCCAATCCGTACATGCAAGACATTGTCGAAAGTTTTCTAGATTATCTTTTGTTATATGCTGAATGTATAGCTTAGATTCATTAGTATTTTTAGGAAAACATCTCTACACACAGGAGTATTGGAGGATGATCGCTTAAGTCATGGCTTATGACACCACTGTGAAACTTAGAAGAATGACACTTCGTTATGTTGTGGACAGTTGGTCACGAGCTGTTTCAGAAAGCACTGTTATTCTTGTTGGTGTTGAAAATGCATTAATGCAACCATTATAATTAATTAGCGTGAGCATTTCTCTTTTCACAACAGTGTCTACAAGCATGTCACGTGGATATGCCTTTTTAGTCACAAACTGCTGAACACTAGTCCGTTGCGGGGAAAATGAAAACCGGAGTTGTTTCTTGAATGGTTTGTTCAACATTAAAAAGCATTTAGTAACGACGCGACGAGCGTTCAGCAGTTTTCGTCCAAAAATGGAATGATCCCTATGCCCACCTTTCCTATGCTCCCGACATCGGACATTCTAGCATATTTTGTTGTTTTGTTTCCCCAAATAAAAAATAAAAACATTTTGAGGTACAACTACGTTCAGATGAAGAATATGGGAAACAAAAAGCAGTAGAAGCAGTAAAATACGCTGAAATAAAAGAATTTGACATATATTTTAATAATTGGTACAAATATTTTCACAGGCCAACTGCATTACTTGGGAAGTTCTTTGAAAGTTACTGAAATTTCATTGTGTAAAAACAGATGTAAGACAATAAAACACTAAGTTCCGTTTTTTGCCTCCCCTTCTGTGAGAGCTGTAAAAAATGGCTTTAATTGTAGTTGTGCAAAAGAATAGTATCAGAAAAGCATTACCTACATATACGACTTCGTACTGAAAGTGCATGCAGATTTAACTTGAATGATAAGAAAAAGGTGTTCCTGAAGGCAACAATTTAGACATAAATTCTACCGTAGTCTTGTACGGTAAATTTTTATATCATACGCATTTGACCCAATCGTATCAATAGACGCGAGAAAAAGAGAAGAACCAACCGCTGGGTGTGATGTCGTTCGGAGAGATTTCACTTACCTTGTGTTTGCAGCGTTTTTGACTTCCCGTGTAATGTTAGCCTAAAGAGTGGGAATGTTGAGTTTTTGTAAAACACGTCACCCCATACTCCTAACATCGAATGCATCGAAAAGGGGAAGAAGGGGGGGGGGGCTCATCGATATTTTGAAAGTGCTCTGCGGATAATTGGCGCATGAATCTGAAATATAATTTTGATATGCATAATCAAGTAGGGTAAATGATGTAAAATTTAGTATATCCTCTAAAATACAGAAGTAAATCAGTTTACTTTTAAAGTGATGTGGGGTATAGGCAAGAGGTCACGATACCAGGAGCACAACGGGTTTCTATCTTTACCTACATAACCGTAGCAATATGTGTATCTTAGTCTTCGCGCTTTCACAAATGTACTGTTTCATTTTCAACAGGTAGACGCGCTAAACTACGTCAAAGCAAACAAGATTGTGTTCAGCAGGTCTTCACTGATGATATCGTTCTCAATGCATGTGTGGTGGTACGAGAGAGTATATCGGAAACGAAGGTTTCATTATGGCATGAAGTGCAAGAAAGCTTATCCTTCTGAACTCTTCGACGTAAGTTACTGCTGCAACTTCATACGCACAGCTTAGAGTTACCTGAACCTGGCAGGCAGCCGTACTAAAAATCTGCAGTATATTGGATAGGTGGGCAAGTTGGTGTTTAAAAATTGTAATAAAAAAGCGCAAAATATGTTAGACAAATTTAGAGTAGCACAGGGTATCCCCTATGCGTCTTTGACGTTTTCTTGTCTCCTTTGCGTTTTTTATGATGTTTCAAAATTACTTCCACGAGGTATGCTGCATGCAGTCACTGTCACTGAGATTGTCCAAGATATAGCTAATAAGAACGATGGTGAGACTCTCGCAGCAATGATTTAAAATGAATACACACTCCGAAATACATTTTGTCATATTGGCAATCACCATCTTTATGTCACATGCATTTGTCTGTGTTAATGGTGGGCTTTTGGTGGCTGATAAAAGAAAAAAATAAAGGGTAGGAACCCTGGTGGGTACTGACCGATATAGATGTTCGTCCGTTATTTTGTCGTTCTATGTAGGCGTTGTGGGGTGTAATCCTCAGTACTCTACGCATTGGAGTGTGTCCTGGGCACTATTCTCGTGCTCGCTCTTGGCTCAGGTCGGAAAACTATAGCCACAAAAGCATGTTTATTTCGAACTCTCATCTTATAAAAGTGGTGTACCATATTGAGTTACATTTTGTTTTCCACAATTATCAGTTACTTAGATATCAATTCGTATATCCAACATTTCTACGGCCTCCCATGGCAGTCGAATGTCCTTGCAACTTTTGCATGTCGCCTTCTTCGTGGCCTACTGTATACCCATTTTAGGAGTGTCTCAGTTAAACTTCGGACAGCTGCTTCCAGCATATCCATTCGCGACATGGATCCCTGCGACTGATTTTTTTATGACATATAATAGACGATATTTACATGGGGCACGGTGAGGCAATACCCATGCGTAACAAAACGTCCGAGATGTGCTACGACGTGTCAGACACGCTGACAAACCCGATCAGGAGCCGTCAATCACTGAGTTCTCGGCATTCACGTGAGTTTGTGATTGCACGGCGTGTTATCGGGTTGTGCCTTAATTTTGGCATGTCCAACGCCCAGTTTAACGCTTGATGGCACATATGTATGGCCTCTGCAGGCATTCAGTGGTTATATTATTTTTGGGCAATGAGTTTTTGTACAGGGTGCTCTAGAAAGTAATCAATTACAATTACAAATATTTTTGATTAAAAAAGAGTCAATTTAGACAATTTAATTATTCGTAAATACAGAAATAATGGGTCGTTACTTGAAAATGTTGTTTTTACTTTTCCGAATGCATCAAATTTTCCGAACAAAATATTCTTTTGGCTGTTTCGAAAGAGGTAGTTTTTATTTTTCATAATTGGATTCAAATCACTGAATCAAAAAATTGTTGATCTCTTCATCCATCACATTTTGTAAGACATCATCATGTCGGAAACTTAAGTTTCGAGAATCCTTCGGAACGAAACCTCACAATCAAACGGTGCCTCTAGGAAGGGGAGAGAGAAAATCAAAAATCTCATGGTTAGAATTAATTTTATTTCTTACAAAAAAGATAAGATACTCTTATGATGACTTTATATATATATATATATATATATATATATATATATATAAAGTCATCATAAGGGTATCTTATCTTTTATATATATATATATATATATATATATATATATATATATATGAAAGTTATTACAAAAATACACATTTTTTTAAAAGTATTTTTTTACTTAGAAGTACCGTACAAATATTTTTGCAATAACAAAAACTGCGAAGACGCCATTCCCTGATCTTTATTAAACTGTAAGCTACTGCACAGGCGCGGGTATGAGGCACTTTTGGTAATAGACGAGTTAATGTTCTGGTGTTTCGCGCTAAATTATTTCGTGCTTTTGCTTACGGCTAATCTTAAATATCATTTTAAATTTGACATATTCATAACTACAAGGGAGCGTATTTACTTGTTTTTTATAGAGCCAAAACACATACCTTCGGCTCGTTCTTTTTGGTGCAATTCAACCTAGATAAGTATAAACTGCGTCGGTGTGACTGGCTATCAATCACAATCCCGCACATGCTTCCGGCACTGGCCATACGGCTCTCATTTTGCAACAATTACACTCTTAGGTGATAAACATTATTTCCTACTGAAATATCTACCATATTACTTCTTGAGCAACGTGTTGTACGAGCAATTTATGTGAAAGTTTTTTCGCGTTTTTAAGCTTGTGTTTAATATAAATTGAAATGTTAAATCGGTCCCGGGTGTCTCAATTGCAAAATGATTTATTCATGCACGCATGGATAATCCAAGCAGCTCAAGTTATATAAACCTTACACAGTAAACTTAAACGTACCAGAACACAAGTATATTAGTTTTTTTTGCACCACGTGTTTTTCCAGTCTATAATTTTGATATACCACAAACTCTCAATGTGTAACCAAGCGTAATATTTGTTGGCTTGGTGTGATAATATGCTTTTGGTTATACATTAGTAAACAAGTGCCAGATTTAGTCTTCACACTCTGCTATTTCGGCTATCGCCTGTCTTTTTTCAGACTAAAGTTCTCGATCCAATGCCAGGATTACGTTTCCCTTTTTTGTTGTTCGGCTGATACCGGACATTTTTCGCTTATGCCTGAACAATTACTATTTACGTGGTGCAGCAGATAACAAGCCCAAAAAACAGAGTATTTTCACATTAACCAAAGCCTTTTAGTAAAATCTTATTAGTCCCAAGATAGATGTCTGTATCGCATGCTGCCTGGCTGTTTTCGAAGCTCTTGAGAAAAAACGGAATGCATATGTGAAACATTAACGTATTTTGTATATGTGAAGAATATTTGTTTCGCTAACAGGCATGCAAGTCATGGTACGACTATAGTCAAGCTTACTATAATGCTGTCCAGCACACCAAATTCAGCGCTTCAAACATTGCGGGGTACGGGCTGGGTTATGACGACCCTGCTTCAATGAGTTGGAAGGTATGACCTTTGCTCTTTCTTTCTGATATTGTTATAGCATTGGTCATGCGAAATTATAAGTAGCAATACAGTTTCTTAACAGTTGAAAAAGAAGAACTGCGGGTGAATATCGCAACATGTAGGAATTAAATTTGGTGTTCCTTATAAACTCAACTTTGCTGGACCTTGCTGCTATACTGATCTGGAAAGTGCTTCACGGTTGTTTCCACGTCAGATCGTACAATGGTGATCTGGATCTTATATATATGCAAACATTGATGCTAAAGTCATGATATAGTAGGAGCATAGAGCTGTATGCGAAAGCAGTAGCTAAATTTTTTTCCGGAGATATAAAATTACGAATCTGGAGACGTTCAGATTGCCAAATGTTTGTAGTGGTGTTTTGCATTGCCGTCGATGTCACACCGAAGCATGCACGTAGTAATATTTTTTCTACTTATTAAAAATGATTACAATATTTCCACATGATATTAAGGTTACAATAAAAATTTTGTATGCAAGCATATTTACGAAACTCGTCAGACAAACATATGTTAAAACCCGATATCATAATAATTACGAACGACCTTGTTCATAAGAACTGAGGCAAAATAATTGAACATTACTATTTTTAAGTTTAGTTTGCGAATATAAAAGAAAACTAGACTTAGCTCCTTTGCTATTTATGCTATTACAGAAATGCAGCTTATTATTCTTACTGTGACAAAAATACAGGTTTATTAAAACTACTTTATTTGTTTATATTTTTAACAGCTTAGAGTGACCGATATAACTTGTGATTTCAAACTTTGAGTAACTCGTGACCTCCGTAAGAAAAAAAATATTCTACAAAATAACATTCAAAGTGGTTTAGCTTTCTTTAATTTATTTTGTTATAGGGGTTCGACCGTACGACGCTGGCATTAAAGTTATATTTCCTAGAACCGACAAGACCTGTACCGCGGTGCTGCTCTATCGTAGGGTGTAAAATGTTTGTCGTTATCAGTTTAGCTTTATACTTGTTTCCCCGCGTTGCCTCCTGAAGCCCTCTTGTAATATTTTCTGACACATTCAAATTTAGGTGTTTTTTTAAGTTAGGCTTAAACGTTCGCGCATGTTTATTATCTCCATAATGCGGGTGGATTTAGTAATATATATTCATGCCCAACACGCTTGCACAATGAAAGGGTACATTTAAGTTTATGAATAATTATTAAATTGTTTAACACAATTCTTAATCTAAATATAACACATACCTTTTTAACGTTATCTTTAGCAGGAAGAAATATTACATCAACCCTTTTTCTGTGCGATGCATACTTTTCACTATATAAATTTGGCCCGCGTTTTGTCGACGAGGCGTTCCCACGGCCGCAACAAGAATTCCGGAGCTCGCTGTATAGTATTGAAGATGAGTGAACGGCCCATTCATTTCAATATGTTAAAAATGTGATATTTTTACATGCAAATTTAACTTTAATTATAAGAAATACGCAGATCTTGATATTTTCCATGGCATGCGTCTACCAAATCTAGATTTATTGATTTCAAATGGAACAAAGTCATGTTTTGGTTTATTAATAAAGATATTAATGGCACGTGCCATCTTGTATTTACATTTTTCTTGAAGAAGTCCAAACATGATTCTTTTATATTTTTTTAAATACAAACTAAAGGTGTCATAACTCAGCGTAGCCTTATAACTGAGCACCGAACTTTAAGGGCTTCAATCTTATGAACTTAGCAAATGAGAATAAAAAATATGACGCAACTATAACCGTCCAGTGACAAACTCGGCCTTAAATGTTTCAATGTCGAAGTCTTATCGAAGGAGTTGTATGTTCTCTAGAGTAGCATTATAGTAGCTGGTCTGACACAAAAGAAACACGACGCAATATCCTGAAACTTAACGTCGTACGCAAAAAGAACAATTCAGAGAAAACGAGAGTTATTCTATAAGTGTATTTGTTACAATTTTTTTTTAATCTATTTGATATGTCTTTAAACCCCTATAAGTTTCCAAAAACTAACACAATTTTTGCAAAAATAAAATATATTTTGGGCTGTAGCAGGCTATTCACACTTCCGCCATATGTTGCATATATAGATACGCAGTCCTAACTCCATGTTTACGAAAGCGGTGCGAGTCCACACTACTTGATCACTTTCCATTTGCCAAACTCCACCGCTAACCGCCGCTAGACGTTGTCCCTTTCAGTTTCTCCTGCCCATGTCGCGCGCGTGGCGCGGTTTGCTCGTTTGCGCGGTTTCGGTTTGGTTTATCTGACACTCATCGAAGCTTCCGCTGGGCACGGCCGCTCGGTGCTTCACGGCACAGCCCTTGCAAAGTTTCAACTTTTTGTGTACACAGGGAAACATTTCATGTCATCATTTGAATTTCACTCCAAAGCCCAGTCCCTTGCGTAAAGGCTTGACGGCACAACCCAACCCCTAGCACTGATAGATAACCTAATGCCCCTGTCAGACGCCAGCTAAAATGGCATTTACGCCAAGTGACATGCAGTGTAAATGTCATTTAGGCACTGGCACACGGCAACGCAAATGGCATTCAACCTAACTGCCATTTCGGGTAAACTGAGTACGTAAAGCGTACTCTCGTCGGCGACGCTCGGCAAAAATCATAAGGCATTTTTTTTTCTTTTTTTTTTAAGACGGCATATATTGCGAAAGCAATTTTTACGTCGTTTTATTTAAGAAAATAATTTGTTTAACGCATATTTTCACACACATTACGTTCCTGATTGTTTGAACTACTAACGGCTCCAGTTATCCAATAGGCCTAATGGCTCTGAATGGCTGAAATTGTCGTGCGCTCCGCCTCGGTCGGCAGTTGGTTCGTTGGTTTCAGTTGCGCTCAGTATTTACGAGTTTTTACGGTGTCGGAAGGAGCGCCAGCCGGCAAGAGAAAAACACCTGTCGAATATACGACACGCGAGACGTCACCAAAACTTAGTGAGACGAGCACCTCGAATGTCTTCGGTAGGAGAAGCGGAACGGCGGGTTCTGCACCGGCATCTGGGCGTTTTTAAAAGCCCTCGGCTTCCACAAGACGCATGTCTCAGTCCTTCACAACACCGAAACCTCAAGGAACATATTTGGATAAGATATAACTTTGTCGGTGTTCGTAACCAACAGGAGCACGCAAAACAATTAACAAGGCAAAAGGCCGCCTTGCGTTTTTTTTTGCGTGAGTTGGTTATCACAGCGCTGCGTGACCAGTTTGGTCGTGGTTCATGCTAGCTTTCTTCGTCCAGCAGCGCTTTATATTTCGCGTTTATTGATCAGGCAACAGCTCCCGAGGTACGCTGACATGCCATGTCAAATGTACTACCGCCGGGTAGAGATTGTGGGAAGAATGCAAGACGACAAAAAAGAGTTAACTTTTCTTTAAGTGGTACAAATCTTGTAAATAATGTGCTGTTCAAATAAACGTCGTGTAGGTGTTCGTCACCGTGATCTTTTACCGGCTTTTACAATTACATTGACATGCTCCAAAAATGAATAAAAATAAATGCTGCATCAAGTAAATCTCTGAATCTTTTTATTTCTAGCTTTCTTTGATATTGAATAATCCCATACTGTTTCAAGGCTAAATATGCTACAAGTGTTTACATGATACGCGCACAATTTTATTGCAAAACATGCTAAAAATTGCTTGATAAGGTATTGCATACTGTGTATACATTCAAAACAGTTGCTGCACAGTTGCCACATGAGATATATTCATGTACCAGAAAACATCTGCTGCTGGGGTCCACCAGCGAAGTAGGGAAAGTGATCTGGCTACATTACGGAAAAATCGACAAGTTCCTGGGATCACTGCCTCTAAATAATAAGTGGCAGTATTTTGCAGCCATGTGCCACTTGTGTGACATTCTCCTCATTTGTTTGTTTTGTTTTGTTTTGATTTTTGTTTGCATTGCTTTCTGAATTGCAAAAGCAATGCAGAGATAGCACTTTGTGTGAGGTATTTTTGAAAAAAGCAACAAAAAAATTGTGTAGGGCTGACTATACCAGTGGCAACGTCAGTGATGATGCCACGAGTTCCAGAACAGGCCGACGAAGCAGGACTTGTATTGCCATCTTCTCCCACTTGGCTCAGTACAGCACCCAGCCTGGACGGAGAGGCATCGCATCCAGCACTATGGGACGTGACAGATCGCAGTGTGCTAGAACATCTGAGGATTCTAGCAAACCCTTGGCACACGTGTACTCCTCTGTTTCTGTCTTCGTCCAGGCCCACACCTTATCTTTATCCAGAAGGCGATAAAGGATTCCAACACATGGGCGGCACCTTCAAAAACAACCATAGAGGTTCAGGGCACCCAAGAATGAATTTAGTTTTGTCTTTTTCGCCGGTTCCGGAGATTTTTTGATACCTCCCCTTTTTGGCCGAAGGACTGACGTCGTGCTTGTTGGTACGGTAACACAGGTACGACACTTCCTTGACTCGGTAAACGCACTTGTTAGCGTTCAGACGCACCCTTGTCCTGGATGCACTGCAGCACCATCTGCAGCCAATTGTCGAGTTCAGCTAAAGTTTGTCCGCCGATGAGAATGCTTCCGAAATACCCTACATTCCTTCAAGGCCCCTCAAGAGTTCTTCCATATAAAGGTGTGAGATTCTGCCGGGCACTGTTAGTATATTAGTAGAGTGTATGAAGGGAAAGAGAAAGTGCCTAAGGAAATCAGTGGAACGACGCTTCAACCAAACGGTCTTCTTCAGGTATACTAAAAGGGGACATGACAGATGAAATATATATACAAGGTATATACAAAAGACGGAGGTAGCACTTGACAGATGTGACGTCATGGAGTTGGAGAGGGAGGACAAGTTGTTGAGTAAGGGCAAGAGGTCTGCAAGTCAACAAGTGGAGAATTGCGTGGGTGAGCTTAGGGCACCCCTCGTCAGAAAAGGAGGGAGAGCGGAGCGGGTGACAAGAGAATGTCTAATAGCCGAAAGAAAGTTTCTTGTTTAGACCGGAATGTAACTTTGTCTTTAGGCTACAAAATATTTTGTTTTCTTCATTTTCTGTTTGAGGTGGGCGTGTGGACGACTGATTTGCCGACGGATACTCGCATGTTGATTCCAGAATGATTCGTGGAGGAGAAGTGTTTAGATACGTGTGTTGAGAGGTCGTGTTAAAGTTGCACCGCTCCTTCTTGTGTGACAAGTAACAAATCTATCTCGGAGGCGTTTGTAAAATCGGTGGTCAATTCGCCGATATATAATAAGGTCCGACAGAGTGTGCAGGAAATAATGTATATCAGATTAGAAGATTTACAAGTGTGATCGCCAGGCATTCTCATCGGAAAGCAGGAGGAGCGTCGGTGTGTTTGCACGTTAGACATTTCGGGGCGCCGCATGGCGTAGTACGGGGTGCAAGGTCAGAGGTTTTGTGGACTGGATGTTGTGGACTAGAAGGAATCGTAAGCTGTGCTATCGGCGGTAAGTTACGGCAGGTGCTTTATAAATACCTTTAGAGTCTGCGAGGTAAGGAGTGGTGTCCATGATTAGTTTATCATGCCTGGGTAGGGATGGATGGAACGTGAAGATAAGGGGTTGTACGGTTTAGATCTTGGTTGAGGGAAAGAGGGCGTCGTGCCGCGAAATATTAGAGAAGTGGCTGCTCGCAATGCGCAGTAGGCGGAGTGGGAAACTATGTTCAGTAAAGAGGGTGGTCACCGTCTTGAGCTGGTGACAGAAATCTATGTCTTCCCTGCAAATCCTACGGAGGCGAAGCAATTGTGAGAAGGGAATAGAGTTGATCAGGGAACTATAATGCTTCGAGGAGTAAAGAAGGCAGCCATGTGCGAGTGGGTTTATAGTGCACAGAGATGTGGAACCTCTGACCATCACTAGTAATTATTTTAACTCTAGGAAGTTCACGGAGCATTTCAATATCACTGAGGTAAACTTGAGGAAGGGTAGACGCTACAGTGTGCATTGGTTAAGCGGTCAACTACGGGAGGGGGTCAAAATAGTGACCATAGAATTTAGGGTGCGTGTTCTGAAGGAATTAAAAACTAGTGCTTGACGTATCCAACAAAAAAGTGGGCGAACGAGGACCCGTCTTTAGTGCCCATCGCTACACCACATTTTTGTTGATAGAAGGAGTAGTTGAATTGGTAGGCGTTTCGTGTTAGAACTTTTTCTGCGAGGCGGATTATGGCGAGAGACGGTGGGTTTTGAGACGGACGCTGATCAAGAAAGAGTGAGAGACCCTGTAGTCCTTCGGCATGAGAAATTACAGTGTAGAGAGATGTGATGTCCATTGTGAACAGGATAGTGTCGGGGTCGGGGCCAGGCTAGACGGCGCTGGAGGAGGCGTGTTGTGTCTTTAAAGTAACTGGACAGGTTTTGTACAATGGGCTGAGGGACCGAATCAAGAAAAGCGAAGATGAAGTAAGTGGGCACGATATGGCGGACAGAATATATCGGCTAGGGGATTCAGCACTGTGAATTTTGGCAAGGACGCACAACGAGGCAGCATGGGGATTACGAAGAGTTAGGTAATTTGCAGCGGGGTGAATGGAGTTCGTTTCAATTAGGAGCCACACGGCGGCCGTAACTTTATCTTGGAAGGCGGTCGTGGGGTCAGAGGAAAGGGTTTCGTAAAATCAGAAACGGAAAGCTGTCGGAGAGTCTCCTTTAGTAGAGATCACTGCACCAGACACCACGGGCTCCACCCTTATCGGCTAGGGCTTGATTACAGGGTCAGTGCGGTTTCGAAGGGATTTTGAGCGGTAACATTTTGGGGTGGTGTTGCGGTATTTAGAGCTGAGGTTGATAGACAAGTTGGCAAGGTATGTTATGACACGCTTTGGTTAAATTGCCAGCTGCAGGGTGTTTGGCGGGAAGCGGAGGCCAATGCTAGTCTTTGGGGTAATGGTGTGAACGTGGTGCGATCAAAGTTAGCCGTACGCTGGTTGAAGTAGGCCTCTAAGAGCAGGCATCAGAATAATTGTTCGCTCTCTACATTTAAAGAAAAGGGTCAGGTCAGCTTTGAAGTGCAGGGACGAAGACAGGCCCTTCAATAAAATAACGTGTTCAGGGGCAGTGAGGAGTAAATCGTCTGTAATGGTGGCTTCATCATTGCGTTCGATTGCGGCCTGATCATCTCAGGGCAAGAGAGTGTCTAGTTTCCTTGATTTAGAGGCGAGGCAATGGGCATAGAAATACGAGCTGACTTTAGGAATTTGGTTGACAAGATTGCGTGAGTGAGAATGAAAAGATGAGTCGAGAGACTATGAGGAGTCTTTTAACGACAAATAGGTATTGGCGTAACTGGGCACAGTGGTCAATATGATACCTTAGATGTGCCTTAACTAGATAGAAAGCAGCTTTATCTAATCTTTGATTGAGGCGCTGTTGAATAGCTGGAGAGATTTTTATTGGCAGTTGGATGAGGGCCGTTGTGTTTGCACGCAAGACATTTCGGGACGCCGCACGGCGTGGTGCCGTGGAGCAATGTCGGAGGTTTTGTGGACTGGTTGCTGTGCATTAGAGGGGATCGTCAGCTGGGCTGTCAATGGTAAGTTAGGGTAGGTGCTTTACAAATAACTTTCGAGTCTACGAGGTGGGAAGTGGCATCCATGATGACGGCCAAAACCTGGGTATGGCGGGATGAAACGTAAATATAAGGGTTTTGGAGTAGTGGCAGCGTACTAGAAAGTATGCCAAGTTGGGCTGATGATGGAAGTTAGGAAGGGTGCTTTAGAAATAACTTTTGAGTCTACGAGGTGGGAACTGGCGTCAGTGATTAGTTAGCCTAGCCTGAGTATGGAGGAAGGGAACATAAATATGAGAGGGTTCCGGACTGGTTGCTGCGTACTAGAAAGGATCGTAAGATGGGCTGATGACGGCAAGTTAGGGTGGGTGCTTTTGAAATAACTTTATAGAGTATACGAGGTGGAAGTGGCGTCCATGATTAGTTTGCCGAGCCTCGGTATGGGGGATGGAACGTGATAATGAGGGGGTTGCACGGTGGTTTAGATCTTGGTTGGGAAAATAGGGCGTCATGCCACAAAACGTTAGAGACGCGACTGCTCGCATTGCACAAAAGGCCGATTGGGTAGCTATTTTCAATAAAGAAGGCGCTCATCGTCTTCGAAGGGCACTGGAGTGGATTTTGAGATCGTCTATTTATTGTCATAACTAAATCTATGAACTCTAAGCATCCTAAAAAAACCTGCAATTACATCATGGTGTAGAATAATGCCGAAACTGTGGTAAAAGCTGGGTAACAGTCGAAGAAAAAAGGCAGGGGAAAAGAATGTCGGTGGCGTGTGATTGGGTTATGAATATATAAGGCTTTGAGGAAATGAACACAGGAGATGAGTTTGATATTCTTTACCCCTGTCTTTTCCTTCGACCAAGTCTCCGAGCTTTTACCACAGTCTCGGGTATTCTACATCATGATCAACTTCTACCATCTCGCCATCGCGCTCACAGTTTTTTCATTGAAATTACATACAAGGGAGGTCAATTTCTTGTAAAAATACCATCAAAGATCGTGGAACGCCATCTTTTTTGTGCCGTGGCGAGAAGACACGAGAGGGTGCCACCGAACGGGAGGGCAGCAGGGAGGACGCCAAGCCTAATTACAAATGATAGTTTCCCGGCAGACTGAATTTTCGGATACGTGCACCATCAAAGAACTGTCCGCCGAAAAGCCATCACTCGTGATTGGTGTCAGCGTCCTGCCCCTGCCGCCTTCTCGTTCGGTTGCATCCCCTGGTGTTCTGCGCCACGGCGCAGAAAGGGTGGCGTACCACTATCTTTGATTAGATTTTTAATAAGAAAATTGCCTGCCCTTGAATGTAATTTTGAGATTTTTTAGGATGCTTAAAGCTAGTAGATTGAGTTATGCCACTAATTAAGCTGATCTCAGAATTGGAGTCTGAAGTTCTGAGTCTGAGGAGGAGTCTGAGGAGTTCTTCATTCTCGTCGCCACCCTAAAGCTTTATTCAGGCGGCTGACTTGACCGTGTAGGAAAGAAAAGTTAAACAAGCGGCACGTGGTTAGTGAAGAGTCCCGGAATGGCAAACTTCTCAGTAAAACCAGCTTGACTCGCCTTGGCTTGACTTCTGCTGACTCGCCGTTATTACCAGACGCACACACATAACACTGACGAAGCTAGATTACGTTTCACTTTAAGTGCAAGATCCAGGCTTTCAGTGTCGCAACAAGGATGCACACTCATGTAGTGAGACCATCGTTTAGGGCAACATGCAAATGCTCATAGCTTCAGCTTCAGTCGCTATGAAGTAAATCAAACCATAGAACCTTGGTCCACCTAATTCTCTAAGCCAGTTGTAGGCTCAAATTTATCCTTCACTACAAAAAAGTTGGCAGTGATGCCAAGAATCTGGGAAAGTCGCAACATGTTACGGAGTTGACTTGGCCGACGTGAAGTACCCTGCAAAATGATATCCTGGGTTGGGTAAGGTCTGAGCATGTTGGATGTTATCAGGAACACGTGCTTACGCAGGATCGGTGGGGGATACGACGGTCACATCGACTGTTGCCAGATGTGCCTGGATCGACACTGCTTCCCGACTGCCAGCCAGTGCCAACCTCTGGAACATGGCCACGACACTGCCTCAGCATCCCAACGTTGAGATACTGGAACTGGTAGCAGTGGTCTAGGAAAGCCAGAAGAATCACTCTTGTTGGATCAGAAAAAATGAAAACAGATGCATCAGTCCTTTAGACATAAAATATCTATAACCTTAGACATATATTTCTCAAAATTGCAGATTCAATGGGTAAAGCAGAGCAATCCAAATTTTACCACGCAGCTAGCTAGGAACATTTTTTTAAACTCCACAGAATGGAGAATGTTCTATAGTTTCTAAACATAGAATTTGAAGTGCTAGCAGCTGGCACTCTTGTCTCGTATATAGAAACAGTTATTTAGTCATATTCACCTTATCAAGCATGCACACCAAATCCCGTTTTATTACAATTGTGCGAAGATGATCAATCCAGTTGTTTTATTCACATTAAAGAGTATTAACGAGTAACTGAACAATGTTGGCAGGAGCTATATCAGTTAATTTTAAGTGACTCAATAATAAAAAAAGATTTTTTTAATTTGTCAGTGTGAAGCAAGATTGCCTGAATTTTTAAGAGCTAAAATCATTAGTAGTGATATTATTTTACTAGTTGCAGACATTTTTTTTAAATCGTATTTCGTTACAAGACTTTTTTTTCTTTTTTTGCAAAAATGGTACTAACTATTTTTATCTTGCTTTGCTTCGCCACTAGCGCTGGAACTTGATGTCACAGGTGGCAGTCGCACCGCGACTCTCTATGACCGCACTAATCCTAAGGCAGTTCGGTTATCTCGTGTGTGTTTAACCGTTCAGCGGTGTCGGCGGCGCTCACTATCTTTGGCCTGTCGCGTCGGTGGGATGCGATTACTTGGCAGTGGAGTGCCCCACGACGAGCAAGTTGGCGATGGTTCTGTCCTCCGCAGCAGAGATTGGCTTCGCAGCGCCGACTCGCTTTCTCACTGGAAGGGTTAGGTGCACACAAGTCCCCTGGCCAACCAAGCACTCTATTTAACACCAACACACATTCACAAGGTACCTGGTCACGTCACCAGCATAGCCCAAACGGCTGCTTGAAGACGTAGTACGTTAGCAGGTGCGGTAGCCTGTCTTCAAACCGAAGCTCGCGGAATGCGTCTACGACGAAGATGACGGACGGCCTTCTAAACAGCCGGAGACGCTCAAACCAAGATCGACCCATACCGCCATGATAGCAACGGCGGAAACATAGCACGGGGTCTAGGATCCCTCACAGACGTAGAAGTTAACACGGCAGACAAAGATCGAGCGTGAGGGACAACCAGAGCAAGCAAGCACTACTGAAATTGTTGAAATAACTGATAGCTTATCGCGAACAAGCTGTCAGCTGTAGTGGCGGAGTGTGGGAGACTCGGCTTCGGCCCGCTTCAGACGGGGCAACTTTTCCAGCAATTTTGTGGTTGCTGGCGCGTTGTCCCCTAGATCTCCTATGATCTACACGAATTGCTGAGATCGGGTCCGTCTCGAAACGAACGAGCAACTCGAACAATTTGGAGACGTTTGAAGCGGCAGCAGCCAATCATTGACGCAAAATGTTTACGTGACACCTTCGTGGCGGTGATGATGACAGCTAAATACATGGTTCTGGTTTGAAATAGATCGTTTTTAAAGATAAACCTTTTCAGAAAGTTGATTTAGTATTCCCAGAGCCATTCAAAGATGTAAAAACACGTTTCAGCGCGTAGCTGTGCGTCTAAGTAGTGCAAAAAAAATGAATTCGAATGATGATGATGGCAAGTCATAGCTATTGGGTTGCTGCGTGTGAACGCCGGTGGCCCGTGTTTCTGGTGTTGCTGACGTCAAGGTGCTGGGCGAAATTGCCCCGTCTTAAGCGGGCCTTACAGATTGGCTTATGACGACGTTACGTTGGCTCATAGAAAATGCGTCACGCTTCGCTGTTTTTGACCGCAGCTCTTAGGCGCCCGCTTCCGGCTTGAGCGGCGTCGGAGTCGCCGTCGCCGTCGGCGTAACCGTAAACTCACGTCACGCCCCACCCCGAGATCACGTGACCCCCTCCCGAGGTCACGTGCCCCCCCCCTCGAGGTCACGTGAACCCCCCCCTCCCCGAGGTCACGTAACCTACTAAGTCACGTGACCCTTTCACAAGGTCAGGTGACCCCCCAAGGGCATGTGACCCCCCCCCGAAAACACGTGACCCTCAGTACCTTTCCCTCCCCTCCAGAGCTGCGCTATAATTCGGCGTTACAGGGAGTTGTAAACGGATTTTATTTTTTTTTGTCAGAAACCGAACACATTTAAAACTAGTGAGCGCAAATTTCTATCCCTTTTTTTCGTTCTATTGTGTTGTCTCGGAAGAGAACGCAAAAAAATGTTTCGCCGTTTTAAAATTGTTTTTTGACGCAAACGTGACCTATGTGCACGGGACGACTGTGAGACTGCAATCATAATAAACAACACCTAATTGTCATTTTAGTTGTCGTCTGGCAGGTCCCATCTTGAATGTCATTTGAAAACCAGAGTGTCTTTTGGCGTGAATGCCATTTCAGCTGCCGTCTGACAGGGGTGTAATGGTTAAAAATTTAAAAAGTAAACATTTGACAGATATCCGTCTGGTTGGGAGTAATTAATTATTAAAAATAATCGAACACCAACCAAGCCCTTCTATAGGGACCCTACGTTTCAATGCCGATTTGACCTCCTCTTCAGGGGCGACAACGGCTATAACCATAGAGGCGCAGTGTCTTTTTTTCTTTTCTTCTATGCCATGTGGCATTAATTGTGTCAATAATAAATTCCGTAAACTAACCTTGCATCGTTTGGCCCGCTCGAACCATGAGAAAAAGCTCGCCGTATAGCTGTAGGGCACTGTTGGACAACATGCTGCCGTCCGCGGAACAGCTTCTTTCGTAAAAAGCGTCGAGGTTCTTGTCTTTCAATTGTTGGTTACCTTCCTTTGTCCATTCCGGCGCTTCTTTGTTGAGCCGTCGCTCAGTAGGCGGCATACGTTTTCGTGTCGGTTCTGATAAGTACTTCCGGCAGCTTGGACAGAAACGGGGCATGGCGTTGTCTTCCAGGGTCCACTTGTCACCAGGGATCACAACCACATCACCACGAGTGCTGTGCACGAACTTCTTCAGAATGTCATCCTCTCAGAAATGTAGAGCACACATCGAACAAGAGCTTCGAAGCTATTTGTCCTCTCCTGGAGCAGCAAGCTGCCGACTCCGAAGTCCTTAAGGGTCGTTCGGTGGTCTAAAACATTTATATTTTCGACCGCAGAAGCAGATCCCGTGGAATTGTGACCGGTTTTGCATCCTGGCACAAAGCAACGCGCCATTTGTTTTTATAATATCATTGGCATGGCACATCAGCACATTCGAGAAGTTCTACATGAGAATGGTCACACACTTGGTCATATGACTCATATCTCAATGAAACGTGCGAAAAGCGGGTGGCGAGTCGGGCTGGACGATCGGTTAAGCAGAAGCAAATCGGGCATACTCCATCACGCGGTCCCTCGCAGCGCGCCACGAAAATGGTACACACGCAACGCCGGAGTTTGACAACTGAGAGTGGTCTAGTAACGTTTGTACGAATCGCGCCACTAGCCATCGCTAACATGTTGTCTGCTTCGGGCGTTGCAATAATGCTATGTCGCTGCGTAGTCGTTATTAGTCGTTTAACGTGACCTTCCGTGGGAGCGGCCACGACTGCGCAAATTATAATGTCCACGTTGCAAGTATATATATATATATATATATATATATATATATATATATATATATATATATATATATATTGTTTTTGTTTTAAGCTTAACACATTTGTTTTAAAAAAAGCCATTGCAAGTTGCACTTATGCAGTTTGTTCAGGTGAGTTATATGCCCAGGGGGACAGTTTAAAGGCCTCTAAATGTAAGGATCGGTCGGCTAATTAATTAAAATTTCTTAATTAACTTTTTAATTAATAAAAATTGACATATGCTTCTAATCAGAAACTTGCTCAGCGTCACCAAAAACCACTAAATCAGCCCTATGTAGAAGGATATAAAGCAGGAGGAGTATTTTAAGGCGTTTTAAAAAAGCGCTGTATTTGGACGCGTTTCTAGATTTCGCTTTGTTATCGGAGCGCATCTTTGTGCCCGCGGTCCTGCTCCCCGGTGGTCGCGGCACGAAGCCACCTTCTCGCCTCTGCCGTAGGTCGGAGGGAAGTAGGGCTCAAGTTTGTTGCGAGTCGAAGCTTCTGGGCAGCAGGAGCAGCAACAGAGATGCGCTCCCATAAAAAATCGAAACCTAGAAATGCGCCCAAATTGAGCATTTTTACGGAGGGCTTTAATATACTGCCCGGCGTTATTTCCTTATAAAAAGCGTTAATTTAGTGGTTTTCGATGACGTTGAGCAAGTTTCTTTTTAAAACTTGTTGTTTGCTTTCATGAGCTAAAAATGTAAATCACGAATTATAATTAATTCGCCGACTGATAGTTACGATTAGCCCCCATACTCTGTCCCAAAGACGTATAACATCCGCACAAACCGCATAAGTGTAGCTATAACGGCCTTTTTAAGACAAATCTGTTAAGTTAAAAAAAGTATGGTATATACAGGCAGTTCGACAAACGGTAGACAAATTCGATATCGCGAAAACTTGGCATCGCACCAACAAATGGCTTGTGTTGTTTTGGTCCGAGGCCTGGGGCCTATATAAGAAAATATTAAAGTTCTTGAAATTAAGTTGTTAATTATTTCCGCGTAATAATTTTCTAAATATTGAGTTTAAGGGCATGGTTACAATTATAATCTTGCTGGTAATCATCGAAAAACAACACAGAATCAGCAAATCGAAGAACGATAGAAGGCACGAGCCCTAGTTTACGGCGTTCTGAAAACAAACAAAAAACGCACAATTTTGATGAGTTCTTAAGTTTCGGCACGACGGCGCCGTACCCCATGGAGAAATAGTGCAACCAACCTCTGCTGTGCTGTCTTCACGCAACGCAGCAGAGGCTGGTTGCACTATTTCTTTAAGGGGTGTGGTGCCGTCGGTGCCGAGAAGCGCTCCAGTTGCCAACCGGAATTTACAAACCCGTCGAAATTGTGTCGTTTTTGAGATAGCCGTAAAATACCGTGTGTGCCTTCTATCGTTCTGAAATTTATTGATTTAGTTTGTTTCGATGATTTTCAGCAAGATTATGATTGAAACCATGCCCTTAATCTTAATATTTAGAAAGTTAATTACGCGGATATTTAACATACTAATTATACAGAACTTTAAACAGTTCTTAAATAGGCCTCTGGCCTAGAACCAAAACGACACAATATTTTTTTTGGTGCGATGCGTAGTTTTTACAGTATGGAATTGGTCCACCTTTCGTGAAACACCCTGTATATGCATATATTATAGTTACTGCGTGACATCGTAAGTTTTTTGTTCCAGGTTAGCAAGACGAGTATTCCTAACACGCGTGTTCTTGGAAAAGGTGACCCCTTGTTCTATAAAAAGAGAAGGTATAAAAACTGCAGATAGCATCGCGTGTTGTGCGTAATAACGCAAGTAATGTGAGCTCCAAGAAAATAACAAAATAAGTAGAAATAGCAACAAAACAAAAGTGGAAAGCAAAATGTAAGGAAAAAGGTGGGAAGGTGGGGATTCCATACAAAATGAACAGATGTTTCACACAAATGCAAACACGGACTTGAAGATGTGCGAAATATCTTGTCCTTGAGTTTGAATATGCCAGGGGCACTAAACTTTACTCTTTGCGAAAAAGTCGGCTGGAACTCCGTTGGTGGTGATTAGTCGCGCTTGACCTTGGAGCCGGCCAATGAAGGCTGCGAGATTTCTCTCCGGCGATGTTGACAAGTGTCCCCATAATGGCCCCAGAAGTCTTCTTTATAAACTGTTGTAGATGAACTTAAAGCGTAGATTATGTTATTGCCAACGCATTCCTACTGTAGAGAAGTTACTGAACCATTGCACTTTCGCTATGTGCACATGACAGGATAAAGTAAATATGGCACAGTCTGCTCTGTAATTTGAGACGAAGGACGCATGCTTTATTAGATATGTTCCAGAATGCAAAAAGCAGTTTTGCAATTGCCTTTTTTAAGTGTACTTATTAACTGAATATTGCGTCATTGAAACATCTATTTATTGTCATGGTAAAGTAATTTGTACATGGACCTTTTGTTTGTAATATGGGTGTGCAAAAATTGACACGGGACCTTAAGCTATATATAAGCAAGTCAATAATTTGTCAGCAGTTTACATATTACATAGTGTTACTTCTTATTTGAAGCTCTTCAGTAACCAATTCATCGTACGCATCACCAATACCCCGACACATTGGAACAGTATTCTCAGGAGACCCATTTTCGTTTAACGATTTTCGTCTTCTAGCCCTAAAATACAAAGTGGCATGTCTTCCTACAAACAGATCATGCAGCGCCATGCAGGCTTGTTTCGAAGTATATATATCTCTCGAGCAATCGTTTAACCTCTCCTCTCTAATTCAGTTCGGTTCCGTTCTTCGTATTTTAAGTATTCCAAATTTACTCTAGACGGCACGCGTAGAGTGAGCGCCGCTGTGTGAAATTTGTCGCCTGGGTGTATATTTTCTCAATGGACTCTACTCTTCAAATTACATGGGCATGTGAACATCAACTTACAGGCAGAAAAACGATAATACAACTAGTTAGAAAGTACTATATGCTAATGTGGTATTATATTAATAAGCGATGTAAAAGTAGTCTGAGAAAAATCCTATTTTAAATCATGATACAAAACGTGCGTCGCTCAAAAAGATGGCAGTAACTTACCATATTAGTCTGAAATATACGATTGGCGTTCATAAAGTTCGTATTATCGGCACAAAAATTAAAAATAAAACGGAACAAAACAAGCATCAACATGAGCCTCTGTCCCTCTAGTTTCCTCACAGTATAAACATCGAATGCTATAGTAGCTCGGAACGCCGCTAGGGAGTCGAAACAAAAATGGCACCGCCCGTCGGTGCCAAGCACATGCAGTTATACGTTTTTTATATGAAGGGAAGCAGTGAAAATAATATTCATTCCAATCTGGAAGCGTTGTTCGGGGATAACGACTAGTTTATGGCACTTTAATTAAATGGCGCAGACGCTTCTAGTGTGGCCAAATAAAAGGAAAGCATTTTAAGGACGGCGACCGAGCGATTGCTGAAGTGGAGCGATTCTTGAACACTCAAAACGAGGAGTTCTATAACAATCGACCTCCGGCATGTGGTGCATCGCTGGAAAAAGTGGATAACTTTTGGTGGCGAACATGTGGAGAAAGTCTCAACTCCTATTCGAGTTTGATTGCTGAATCTCTATTCCTTCGTGACAATAATACAAATTTTATGAACGCCCCTCGTATATGCAATTTTGTTGATCAGAAGAGTGTTTCGCACTAGTTAACTTAAAAAAAATATGTTTATTTATTTAATATTAATATTATTAATATTATTATTTACTGCGGAAATGCCGCTTAGAAAGGACACATGTCTGATTATCTCTCGCTAGTTTTGCGGACGACAAATAATTTTGCGCTGCACTGAGTGCCAACTGCGCGCAGACACGAGGTGCGTTTGCGTTCCGGAGCCCGAACACTCATTTCTTTAGCGAGAGTGAGCTCATTTTTCTGCCAGAGCAGTGTGAAGATCACCGGTGAAGCTAGGCCTAAAGTCAGTGGCGTGGTCCTTGGTGACCCCGGCGACATGTCCACACGCTCTCCTCCTCCGCCATCGGCCTCCTCTCCCGATGACCTCGACGCACGAGGGACCCCAGCCTTCAGCCCCTTCGATCACTTCTCCTCGAGGCGCTACAACTACTTTCCTTCCTCACCGAGGAGGTTGCTTCCGTCGGTGAAGACAACGCCCAGCTCCCCTGTGGGCAGAGACAGCAGGCGGAACTCCAGGCACTCTCTGTTGCCTGCCTGCGGGCGAAAGCTCGCAGCTTATGCGACGTACTAGATAAGCAAGTAAGGATTGATGCTGACGCTCAGGCAGCCTGTGGTGGAACAATATGTGCAGTGGCACTCCGCTTCCCTCCCTCTTCTTCTTTCTCTGCAAAGTCTGCAGGTGCACCAGTGAACGTGGCGTTGAAAGATGATGAGCTGGCAGGTGAGCCAAACACCCTCAGCCCAAAAGCAGGGGTCTCAGCGCCCTTGAGCATGGTGTCGGAAGATGTTGCACTGTCTGGTAACCCAAACCCGATCAGCCCGAGGGCTCTAAAACCTGCGCAAGCCGAATCGTCCGTGGCACGCAAGCTGAGCCTTTCCCCCTCATCCTCCTGCCGGAGAGTATTGTTTGTGATCAAGCTGGATCTGGTCAGAACCTCTACTGACGTCGAAGGGCATTTGTGTTCACTCGATGTGAAAAACAAGAAGTGCTATCGGCTGAAGGCTTGCTACAATACCTACGCCTCATTTCACGTCCCTGTAGAGATTGAAGACTTCGAAAACCTCTCTGACCTTGCTTTGTGGCCAAAGAATTGTCTTTTTTAGCGTTTCAGAGGCGCACTTCGTCAAAAGCTCACTTCACTCGTTCGAAGCAGCACACAAGCACAAAACTAAGTACAAAGATGAGTAACATGAATTTCTTTTCGAAGTGTCTAGCGTTACGTCCGACGTAACCCAAGTTACGTCCAAATCTCCGCCTTCCCAAGGTTCACGGGGGAGAGAGAGGAGGGCGGTGGGGGAGGGTTAGGTATACGCGTTTCAGTGCTCCGTCCGGACGTAACGCTAGCCACAGCGATTTCTTTTATCATGATGTCCGTGAACTGTGGATGAAAGCTTAATGTTTCTTTACAAACACTACTCTGTTTATCAGCTTAATCGTTTGCTTAACGGAAACATCGTTATGTACTAGTGTTAGTTCCTCTGAATAATTTCGACCGGTTTTATTATCTACCGTCACGATCATGACTTCTCTTCCCGGGGCCGAGAAGCTTTAGAGCGCAGCTCTTAGGCGCCCGCATCCGGCTTGGGCGGCGTTGCCGTCGCCGTCGCCGTAACCGCTCGGTGCATGATGGGTAAATTTCCCGCTAAATCTAGCGGAAAATTTTCCCACTAAATCTAGCGGAAACGTTTCCCCGCTAAATCTAGCGGAAAGATTTCCCCGCCAAATCTACCGGAAAATTTCCCCTGCTAAATCTAGCGGAAACTTTTCCCCGCTAAATCTAGCGAAAACCTTTCCCGCTAAATCTAGCGAAAATATTTCCCAGCTAAATCTAGTGGAAAATTTTTCCTGCTAATTCTAGCGGAAAGTTTTCCGCTATATCAAGCGGGAAAAGTTTCCGCTAGAATGAGCAGAAAAAATTTTCCGCTAGTTTTATCGGGGAAATCTTTCCGCTAGATCTAGAGGGAAAATTTTCCCGCTAAATCTAGCGGAATATATTAAAAGCTAAATCTAGCGGAAAATTTTCCCCGCTAAAGTAAGCGGAAAATTTTCCCCGCTAAATCTAGCGGAAAGTTTTCCGCGCTAAGTCTAGCGGGAAATTATTTCCCTAGATATAGCGGAAAAATTCGGCGGCGAGCAGGAGAGGAGGAGGGGCATAGCCCCCTCTCCGTACCTTCCCCTCCTCCTCCTCAAGAGCTGCGCTCTAATTCGGCGTTACAGGGAATAGTAAACGGCTTTCATTTTTTTTGACAGGCAATATAGCTCACGATGACGTGAGAATGTGGAACAATTTCCCCAGTCTTTGTCGGTAAAAATTGAGTGTTCTAGGAGATAAAGTATTTAATAGGTCTTTTTACCTTACTTGAACGACACTAGATGATTTCCACCGATGTTTGAAGGACAGTGAAAATACAACGAACGTCTCAGAAAGAAGCAAAATCTTAATCTTAGGGCGACTCAACACTGGGTCATTCCATGTCAAACGTCCCAGACGTTGCGCTCGACCCCTTCCCATTTCTAAAAAAAAAAAATCATGGCCTTTTGTCCCAATGTTTGTAGCTATGCTCTGAAATATTTTTGGCGAAAAATATTTTTTGATGACGTGAGCGTGGTTTGAACTTATAAAAACAGCGTGAAACTAGGCATCATTTAATAATTGATGAAAAATCTGCTTTTTAGTGAAAAACCTAGTAATCTTTTTTTCTTAAATTCGTACGGCTTTCGACTCACAATGTGGTTGGGCTTGTGAAGTTTTGTTTAATTTAAATATTTTTTTAAACACTACAAAAATTTGAAAATTTTAACATTTTTGTTATTTTAATAAAAAAATATCTAACTGCTCCCAGGACTTGATATAACTATTTAACGGATGCCCTGCTGGTATATAATCTATAAAAATTGTTTAAAACCGCTCAGTTAAATATCTCGCAGTAAACAAAAATCCTGAAGTTGCAAAAAAGTGAATTTTGACGCATAAACAGCCTCTTATTTCGCCCTGAGGTGGTCCAAGTAAAAATACAAAATATTGTGCGTTTGGAAGAACAATCGATAATCTTTTGATTGTGAAAGTTTAATCAAAGTAATTTTTGTTTAAAGCGAAAAAAACAATTTTTGAAGTTGAGCTCTCGCAGCACAACTCACGTCGCTTCTTAACGCCTCTTCGCCGCACAGCACGCCACCTGCGACGATAGCTGACACGATTAGGTCCAAAGAAAGAACGGAGTTTTCTGCCGCTTCCCCCTTGTCCGTCTTTCCGGCTGCAAGGGAAGAAACGGCGGGTATCGTAATAATCGTAGGTGCCGCCAGCGCGCAGCAATAGCAGGCCCGTTGTGCCCTTTGTACCCGAGGGTGGCTCGAAACGCGATGCCTAATACGGGCGGCATCAGTTGACGTGGACTTCTCCTAAATGGGAAACGCGATAATATCGCCGCGAAATCTAGCTGTCACGCATACTGCGGTGAAAAGCGGAACTATTCAGCGACGCAAGAATTTGCCGTTTCAAATCCGATTTAAACACAAACGAGGCGTGAGCCTCCAACTGCGCGCATTCGTTAAACACCACATCGCCTCGTCGTATAAGATTGCCCGTTCAAGGGGCTTTTGTGTTGCTGTCTACATCTGTCCTGACGTCGAGAAGAGAAAGTGATTGCGATGTGTACGGAAGAAACAGCTAGCTTACTAGTGGATGCTCTTACCTGGCAGCGCTAAGCATTTGTTGATATCAAGACAGTGGAAGTCCACAGGAGGACACAGCCGCGCAAAACGGTCAAAATAGGAAAAGCCATAAAGCAACAAGAGTAGAAAAAAACCTCTTCCCACCAAGATGTACCCGACAACTCGAGGTCCTGCTTTCTACCTGTGTGCGAACACCGTGACACCGTCGCACGCTTTGCCGGGCTCGAGGGTGGCTGCTGTGCCGGGAAGAGACGCAAGGAACGCCGCCGAAGTTGCGGCGCGAACGCTCAACTTCAAAATGTTTTTTCCTCTTTACAACAAAATTACTTTAATTAAGCTTTTAAGAACAAAAGGAAATAAACTCTTTTGTAGAAGTCACCATGTTGGCGTATTTTTCTTTGGGCCACCTCAAGGCAGAATTGACGGTTCTTTAGACGGCAAAACGCAATTTTGCACAAATTTAGTTTTTTTTTTCTGCAAGATATTTAGTTCTATGGCCTGAAACCTTTTTCATGTACAGTATACCTTAGGGCTGTCAAGAAGGGTATTTACAGTCTCATGCAGCAAAGCCATAGTTTGTAACAAAACTAAAAATATGCTAAAATTCTCATATATTCCTTATGTTTTTAAAGCTGCTTCATGCATACCAAATTCCATGACCATGATCCTTATTACATAGCAGTCCAAATACCGTAGGGTTTTTAAGCAAAAATATTCCGGTGCTCCGTAAAAAAAAAAATCTTACTTTTCATCAATTATGGAATGACTCGTAGTTACATCCCCTTTAACTGGTTCAATCCGCCATCACCCCATGAAATTTGTTTTTCGTCATAAAAATGTGTAGAGATGCACCACAAACGTTAAGGTGTAGAGCCATCAATTTTATTTTATAAATCGGAGGTGGCCGTGAGACCTATGACATGGCATGGAGAAGTCCTGGTCACTTGATGCCGCCCGTCGTTTACGCATCGCGTTTCGAGCCGCCCTCGGGTACAAATGGCACAAGGGGCCTGCCAACGCTACGCGCTGGCGGCACCCACGATTATTACACGATACCCGCCGTTTCTTCCCATTCAGCCGGAGAGACGGACAAGGGGAAGCGGGAGAAAACTCCGTTCTTTCTTTGGACCTAATCGCGCCAGCTATCGTCGCAGGTGGCGTGCTGTGCGGCGAAGAGGCGTTAAGAAGCGACGTGAATTGTGCTGCGAGAGCTCAACTGCAAAAATTGTTTTTTCGCTTTAAACAAAAATTACTTTGATTAAACTTTCAGAATCAAAAGACAATAGATAGTTCTTCCAAACGCACCATATTTTGTATTTTTACTTGGACCACCTCAGGGTGAAATAAGCGGCTGTTTATGCGTCAAAACGCACTTTTTTGCAACTTCAGGATTTTTGTTTACTGCGAGATATTTAACTGCACTGTTTTAAACATTTTTTATAGATTATATACCTGCAGGGAATCCGTCAAATAGTTGTATCAAGTCCTGGAAGCAGTTAGATATTTTTTAATAAAATAACAAATATGTTAAAATTTTCAAATTTTTGTAGTGTTTTAAAAATATTTAAATTAAACAAAACTTCACAAGCCCAACCACATTGTGAGTCGAAAGCCGTGCAAATTTAAGAAAAAATATTGCTAGGTGCTTCACTAAAAATCTGATTTTTCATCAATTATTGAGTGATGCCTAGTTTCACGCAGTTTTCAAAAGTTCAAACCGCGCTCACGTCATCAAAAAAATTTTTCGCCAAACATATTTCAGGGCATAGCTACGGACATTGGGACAAAAGGGCATGATTTTTTTTTAGAAATCGGAAGGGGTCGAGCGCAACGTCTGGGACGTTTGACATGGAATGACCTCACTCCCAGTATAAACTGGAAAGAGTTTAATGTCATTACTGATAACTTTTATAGTCAACAAAAGTGCCACTATCCTTTAGACTTTACTTCTTTTTTAGATCTTAGATACAACAATACCATTCTAAACGACTAAGGTAATGCTTTTGGATTATGCTTTTGAACTACGGTGGTCGAAGTGAACTTTCCGTAGTTCCTGGAGATAGATATCACACTGCTCTTGATACATTTTTTTCTGTTTTTAATCTTCTGGTCCTCAGTCTCTCAAGCGATCCTTCAAAAAATGCAGGGTATGACAAAACATACAGGTTTCTTTTTAACCACAAAAATAAACTAGGCATCGCGGAACGCTCATTTTCCGTACTAAGATAGCGCTACACGTAACAACCAGATGCGAAAGTTTCAGCCCGATCCGATACCTTATTCAAAAGTTATAAGTGATTTTCTGAAAAGTTTAATGGGAAAAAGGCGGCCGACGGAGTTTTCGTGTACATGGGGCTCTGTGGCACCATATACCGAAAAAAGGGCAAAAATGGGCTCCATTTTCCCATTGAAATTTTCAGAAGATCACTTATAACATTTGAATAATGTATCGAATCGGGCTGAAACTGTGGTATCTATATGTGACCTCTAGCGCTGCCTTGTACACCCTGTACGTCGTTCAAGTATGCCGCTGGGGACTACACTGGAATATATCACCATCTGTCGGGTTTTTACTGAGCTTCAATCTTGAACTTGTCTGAAGTCAACGACCAAGTATATCTGCTCACAGGTGTTGTTCAATAGGCCTGAGACACATGACCTTCTCAAAACACGTAATAAATCTTGCTTCCCTCACTGGTCCTCCCGTGAATTCGGGCAGATTTAAAAGCTGACTATAGTTTTGCACAGGATTCCAAAGGGGAAAATGCATCTAAATTTTGCAGAAAGCAATGCAAGACAATTTTCAACCATGATCATCACGTGCATAATGACTTGGTAAAATTAGATCTCGAAAAAATACCAATAAATTCTTGAGGTACGCTAAATCACGCTTGGGGAAGTGTATTGGGTCTGAAATTGTCTTGAATCATCCTAGCGACAGCGCGAAGGGCATGTCGAAGTTGTTTGGGGTTCACTTTAGATATGTCTACCACACGAATAATTACTGCTCCTCAACTATATTGCCTCACATTGATGAGTTTGGTGACCCATTAGGCTCTTTTGTTTTCGATGAGCAACATGATACGTTATTTTCTACGAAAATGAGGCCCACATTATAGACAGGTCTCGATGGGATTCTCGCTACCATTGTTAGGGATTATCGTGAGGTATTTACGCCTATACTGTGACAATTCTTTAATAACTCCTTTATATCAGGAATATTCCTTGACGATTGGAAAGTTGCAGTGGTTGTTCCGGTCATGGAATTTGAAAATAATTGTTACGTTCTTAAGTACAGACGAACCTCTGCTTCTCTTATTTTTCAAACTTTTTGAAATGATAATCCATCAATTCTTCTCATTCAAGTTTCCTAGTATAGTCAGTCAGAATCAGCATAGCGACAATTCCGGCAGATTGAAATCTATCGATTTCGAATCTTTTATACCTGCTGCATGAGGAGTAGTTTTTAATACCGGTCAGCTTGACATGTTTTTTATTTTTTTATTTCGACCTAAATAATGCTTTTGACGTAGTCAACAACAACATCATCTAACGCAAGCTATCCTCCTAGAGAGCATGTGTTTCTGTATACAATTTGTTAAAATATATTTTTCTAATAAACAAGCGTACGTCTGTGTCGACAATACTACCTCGTCTTGTACAAGGAAAGCTCTGAAGTGCCTCAAGGACCTGCATTGCGCCTCGTGCTTTTCAATATTTTTTTGTAAATGATGTCTCTCTAATTATATCAAACACTTCATTTCTGCATTTCAAACTTTCTAAAAAAATATTGAACTTAGAAAATTGCATCACGCTTCAGAATCGCGCATATTATTTCGGTCATTGGTGTTTAAACATTTTCCTCCGTTTGAATCTTTCTAAGACAAATGTAATGACATATTCTAGGAAGACCCACGATATATATTTTATTCACATTGTTAACATGGCGAATCGCTGTCATGCCTAAGTGAACTAAGGGACCTTGGTTTTGTTTTTGATACAACCCTGAGATTCGACACTCACGCTACCAGATTGATTCAATCGGGTTTTCGCACGTTAGGTGCCGCGTAACGCATTATGAAGAAATTCAAAAGCCCGGCCGTTTATTTCACGCTATTTTGTTCCTTAGTTCGATCCCTGCTAGAGTACGCATCGGTTGTTTGGAGAACAAAACTGACAGTTTTTCTGCCGAGCAAGTGCATAAAATGTATTTTCATATTTAAATATTGTTACCTTGAGAAAGGTGCTCCTTGTTCAAACGTTGGTGGTAACTCGCGTCTCGTCCAATTGTTGAGCCCGGAGCAACATCGTGTAAAGGCAGATCTGTTGTTTATCTTCAAAAGGAGACTGACTGGGTATTTATGCTCACCAAGGTTTTCAGTTGTACATGACATATCAGAGCCCAACTACCAAGAAAACAATTCGTGGCTCAAAATTAATTTTCTTCGCGCCCGAACACCTCCATTCAAAAACTGGCCGGTTTGAGTCTGGCTCACTCTCTTCTCCGTAGTCACATGCCGTTTTTTATGGTCTAGACAACAACCACCAAAAACAATTAAAGTTTTGGGTCATCGAATGCGCACACACAGTATTACAAATGAAAAAAAATATCATACTGATTTTTATGACTTTTAAAAAGCTCTAAATACGTTGATTAAAATAAAAAAAATTCTAGAATTGCATAACTTTCGCCACCTCTCTCCTCTAAATTTCTTCTTCCTCCCTTGTCCATTTTCAACTTCAATTTCGAGCGGTGGTGGTTTTTTTACTTTATTAGGATGTACGTGACGCTCTAGAAGAATATTGATGATGTAGTCTTCTGCGACCATATTGAATCGCCTGGCAACAAAAAAAAAATTGGAAGGGGATGTCATTGGCCCTTTAAGACCCTGCAAGGCTTGGTTAACTCTCCCAGCCTTCTGTCCAAAATTAGTCCTAGAGATTTGTTTTTGCTTTTTTACACTGCATTATATTTAAACCTTAAAGTACCAATGGGCATTACATAAGTAAGGTTGGGGCAAGGAATATAAAATCGAAAATACAGATCACTTCCCGAACCAAAAACTATCAATGATAAAATTTACACGTTATGAAAAATGGAAGAGAAAATCCAGACAGAAAAAAAAATAGGTAATAAATCACCAAAATTTTATATATGTAAGCACCCATATAGAAATTGCCTCACGGAACAGGCCGGTTTCACTATTATCGACTATGGTTTCGGGAAGGTCTTTCCAATAGTTTCACGCGTGCCTAAACTGCTTCAGTCATATTTTTATAGCGCTCGACATTTTAGCCACTAAAACCAGATACAAGGATCGGCTGAGTGTTAAAACCGTAACTCTGATCCATTTGATAGTTTTACCTCATGCGGGAGCAAGTTCGTAAACGCTGTTCGAAACTTCCTCCTGCAAGAAAAGTGCTGATCTTTTGAAGAGTTGATGTTTCTTAGCACGATAGTAATGCATTTGCACTTTACTCTCACACCAGGAGATGTCTCTGTTTTGTGATTTGCTATCCCTTGTTGAATAGAGTATATCTGGTACTTGTTAATAGTCTTAGTCTCAGACTGGTGGACTATGTGCCGCTTCTGCACTCGTTTGCATGTGTATTTGGATATGTGTATTTTCGCTTTTTTGATAGTGTGTGAGTACTAAAACCATTTGGTTGTTCCAGGGCTTTATATTAAACATTGATTGATTGAATAATTATTTTAATGTTATACTATATTCATATTGGCATCACTATAATCTTCCCCGAAGTGTGCCAATACAAATTAAGGGGTTTTTGCTTGGAAACTAGAATAAACACAGTACATCAACTCGTATGTCCATATATAAAAGACGTCGTACAGTTCTCACCTCACATTTACGACTTGGATCGGTGCAGAAAGGTAACCGATGCCACAGGAAAACCCTTCCCGCCCGGCCACCCATCCCTCGGTTTACGGCTGCCGGCAAGATGGTTTGTCATGTTGGGTTCGTCAACGCCATGCCAAACACGATTTTACCAATGTCCAACAGTGTTCATTGGGAAACATATGGTTTCTCAATGTCAGGATGTGGTGATGGGGGCCCCGGGCGAAAGAGGCCCGCCATGCCAGCCGACTGCACAATCATGGAAAACGCGCGCCCCATCGCCGTATTGAGATCGCGCTTGCTGCTGTATGGCCGACAAGGTTTACATTTGTTATCACCTTCTTGGTGCCGTCAAAAACTCCTTCCGAAGACGCCAGTGTGTTGTCATTCATCAGCTACAAACTGCTTTCAAGGCGGAGGTGTGATGCCCTTCCAAAAAGTGATATTCTTGAGGGCATGCAAATACCACTAAACAGGTTGTTCAAGGGGATGCAGCTTCAGAGGGATAATGTAGAAAGTTGGACCTACCTACCGATCTATATGTAGCCGGTATTGACAACGAAAATAAAGTGTAGATCAGTATGGTACGCCCTTTCATTTAAAACCTTTGCAAAAATTGCATGATACTGCTGGCTACAAACAGCGTTTTATTTGAGACTGGTTGGCCTGCAAAGCCTGGAACGCGCGACGACTTGATACATGACTTGAGGCGCCACTTCGGTAGTGCGCTAGATTTGTCAGTGCTTCCTTTCACCCTGTCTTAACTGAAAGGTTGCTCCAAAAGAGCCGGCCCTTAGCCCATGGCGTGCATGGACGGAGCAGGCTTGCTCTCATACGATGAGGAAAATTGAGATAAAATGAAAGCCGTTTACAACTCCTGTAACGCCGAATTAGAGCGCAGCTCTTGAGGAGGAGGAAGGCACGGGGGAGGGGTCACGTGGCCTGGGGTTCACGTGACCTCGAGGAGGGGGATTTTTCCCCGCCAACGTTAGCGGGGAAAATTTTCCGCTAAATTTAGCGGGGAAAATTTCCCGCTTGATCTAGCGGGGAAAATTTCCCGCTAGATTTAGCGGGGAAAATTTTCCGCTAGATTTAGCGGGGAAAGTTTTCTGCTAAATCTAGCGGCAAAAATTTTCCGCTAAATTTAGCAGGGAAAGTTTCCGCCAGATCTAGCGGGGAAAATTTCCCGCTAGATTTACGAGAAAATTTCTGCTAGATTTAGCGCGGAAAATTTTCCGCTAAATCTAGCGGGAAACATTTCCCGTTAAATTTAGCCGGAAAATTTCCGCTAGATCTAGCGGGAAAATTTCCCGCTAGATTTAGCGGGAAAATTTCCCGCTAGATTTAGCGGGAGAAATTTCCCGCTAGATTTAGTGAAAATTTCCCGCTAGATTTAGCGGGGAAAATTTCCCACTAGATTTAGCGGGGAAAATCTCTGCTAGATTTGGCGGGGAATATTTTCCGCTACATCTGGCGGAAACATTTCCCGCTAAATTTAGCGGGACAATTTCCCCGCTAGATCTAGCGGGGAAAATTTCCTGCTAGATTTAGCGGGGAAAATTTCCCGCTAGATTTAGCGGGAAAATTTTCCGCTAGATTTAGCGGAGGGAAATTTCCCGCTAGATTTAGCGGGGGAAATTTCCCGCTAAATTTAGCGGGAAATTACCCATCATGCACCGCGCGGTTAGCCAGCCGACGCCGACGGCGACGGCGACGCCGACGGCGATGGCGACGGCGACGGTGATGGCGACGCCGCCTCGCTGGAAACGGCCGCCAAAGAGCTGCGCTCTGACACAATAGTTGAAGGAAAGGCATATCATGGTCGACGGCTACTCAATTGTTTAAACGCGGTCTTCATCATCGTAGCAGAGCGAACGTGCTCCGACATGCGCGCAGTGGCCTATGAACGTGTGATAAAAGGCTGTATATAGCAGGGACTCAAACCGAAAAATAAAGGTTTCGGTTACGGTTACGGTTTCCGCTTCCTGTTGATAACGGTTTCGTTTCGGTTTTTTACGGTTTCAATTTTTACGGTTTCGGTTACCGGTTACACGTTCCTAAAAACCGGTTTATTTCGGTTTTTCCAATAATTTGTTTAATTGGAATGCTAGACAGCCGTTTTATATTAAACGGTTTAAAGTAGTCCCACATATCCAACAACGTGAAATTCAAGGAGCTTAGAAACGTCTTAATACTTCTAATTGGTCGAAAGTTGCACACGTTTCTAGCTCCAACGCTTGTTCACTACATCTACTTACATTCTATAGTTTGATACCCGAGCATACATGTTACTTCCGCTACTTGGGGATCATCGCATTCTATATTTAAAAAAATTGAAATAAATATCCCTACTTTGTTGTTGGGCAGCATTTGTAGATAACCCTAAGAAAGTTCCCACTGGGTTCTGGAAGAGCCATTCGCACCTTCTCGTCGCTATAGTTTATTTCAACCTAATACATGCAGACAAGTCTTCACCCACACTGACGGAAGGAACAGAACTATAGCCATATGTGAACAAGAGGTAAGGGCGCAAACGAGCTGGTGGTGGTTAAACATTTCGAAAAAAAAACCCGAGACTGGGACAATAAGGGACGGACAAACACAAGAATTTTTGTTTCTCCGTCCCTTATTGTCCCAGTCTCGATTTTTTTTAATGTTTAACTATAGCCATCCTCTAGTAAAATACTGCTAAGTGCAATAAAGTAATAAAATTGAGAGCTGGGCTAGTTGGTGACAGTCATACATAATATAAATGCAATAGCCCAAAAGAAGGAAGACTAAGGAGCTGAGCGAACAACACAGAAACAACACAGAAAGCTGCAAAAATATGTCATGTGTTGTTCGTTCCTTTCCCTAGTCTTCGTTGTTGTGCCATGTTACACCTACGTCATGTTTGCTATTTCCAAGCAATTGCCTATGGTTATCGAAGCGCACGTCTCTCGCTGGCTGATTCTGTGACGCTAGAAAAATGGCGCATTTATATATAAGAAAAACTAAAAAAAAACGTGTGGACGCAAAAAATGAAAATAAAGTGCGGACGTACCTTATTTATACTATATATATATATATTCGAAAATATGCAGATGAATGAACAGTACTTCATCGAATGAATCAATGTTTTACGAAACCGCCGAAAGCCAAAATAAATGGCGGAGCCAGGATTTGAATTCTGGGCCTCCCATTGTCCTGTCGGGTGTGCTATTATATTATATTATTTATATTATATTATATTATATTATATTATACATGCCCCGGGATACCTGGCATTTCTAATTCCTCTTTATGGCTCTGGGTTTTTCCTTCTGCGTCCCATGTTTGACAGAGTTTCAGACCAAATTCCTCTTTCACCCAACTGACTTCCCTTTCTTCTGCGTGTTTGGTCGACTTTGTCGCACTGCCCACCGCTCCACCTTCCCCGCTACCCAACAGCGCATAGGCAGATGCCTCCGCGGAGTCGGTTTTGGAGTACTTATAGGGGGCTATGCGCAGGCAATCATAGCGCCTCTGCCGAGGCCAATATACCTCTGGAAAGGACTCGCTGTGTTCTGGGGCGCGTGCATTGGCGAGAAAGGGACTCTTCTACAAGCGGACAACACAGCTTTGGCTCTAGCGCTGCACCGCGGCCATGGACGAGCTTTGCTTTGGGCTATTGCCAGTGTCGTCTCTCTTCTTTTTCTTAATAAAGATATATGGGTACCGTCGGTAATGAGCTCCGCCGACCTGCCGTTGTGCGCTTGACACGCGACGGCAAGCCGGCGGGCCATCGAGTCCTCGCGCTCTCGGCGCGAGACATCTTTTCCTTCTCGTGCAGAGGGCGGCGGACGAATCGAGGAAACGTCCGAACGGCTTCCTGAGGTTTTTCAATAAAGGTCAATAAATAAATAAATAAAAAAATGGCACAGGGAATAGCCCAAGGCAAAGCTCGTCCATGGCCGCGGCGCAGCGCGAGAGCCAAAACTCTGTTGTCCGTGTGCAGAAGTGCTCCTGTCTCGGCAATACACGCCCACCACAGCACGGCGAGTCCTTCCCGGAGGCATATTGGTCTCGGCAGAGAGGCGATTATTGCCTGCTCACAGTCCCCAACATCTACGCCGTAACCGAATCCGGAGGCATCTGCTCATGCGCAGTTGGGTAGCGGGGAAAAAGGGAGCGGTCGGCAGTGCGGCAAAGTCGGCCAAACAGGCAGAAGAAAGGGTAGCCAGTTGAGTGAAAGAGAAATTTGGTCTGAAACTTTGTCAAACAAGGGAGGAAGAAGAAAAAAACCCAGAGTTACAGAGAGAAAAGTAAAATGCCATGTAGCCCGCCGCCCCCTGGAGCGCCTCCAGCGAGCGAAGGACGCGAGAAATGGCTCAGAGCCGTTCTGGTGTGTGCGAAATGATGTCATCGGCTGTGTCGAGCCTGAACCCAAGAAAACCCATGCGTCGCGTGCACTCTGCTCGTGTCGATTAGGTTTAAGCGAAATCCCGACCGTAGCAAGTCCTCCACGAGGAGGCGCACCGTAGACGCCAACCTGTCTGGGTCGGGATGGGCGCACAAAAAGTTGTCTATGTGAGACCAAGGCCAGGGTCCACGCGCGCGCATTTCCCTGGCAATGGTTGTTGCCAAGAGCTGCCTGTAAAACGGCGCCGGGTGTATTACGAAGGTCATACGGCAAAAACGGCAGTAACGGCGGCCTACTCTAAATATGGTCAGGTTACGGGAGGAGGGATGAACCGTGATATGGTAAAAGGCTTCGGCAATGTCGAGCTTCACCATATACGCTTCAGGCGGGAGAGGGTTTACTTCGATGGCCTGGGGTAGCGGAGTAAGGCGGAACTGAGGTGCCTGGAGGTAAGGAGTAAGTGCGGCGCAGTCTCAAAGCGGGACTCGGTGGCTGGCTTGGATACGAGGAAGACGGGGTTGAAGTACAGACCACGTGCGTTCGATGATGCCGCCAACATGTTGGTTTCGGCGGCATCGATCGTGGGGACCTGGTCAGGGATAGGTGGGCGGGCCGTAAAGCAAGAAGCCTTCATGCAGCAAATGGAAAGTGCGCCGAAGTCGGGTGGCCCGTGAAAACTACATGCCTCAATAAACACTGCCCAGTCGACTTGAGGTGCCTACTGGGTCGGGTGGACTGGCGGCGGAGGTCCCTTCACTTTCGACTTGTAGGCAGTGCTACCCAGGTCCGAATCGGAGTCTTCGACGTCGCTTTGTTTGTCTGTAGTGTGTTCCTTTGTGTTGGTGTGGTTTACCTCCTCGCCATCGTACGTGCCAAAGGCGTCGTCATCGGCGTGGGGCGCGATGACAATGTCGGTCCTGCTGAGCCACGCCAGGATTCGCTCGGCGGCGGTGGCCCTCGAGTCCGGATTCAATGGGTCGTATTCCTCGGTCCAACATCAAGCACGAGCAAGAAAAAGCCGAGACGCCAGCTTCGCAAAATGCATGGGCGAGAACGTCCTCGACCGCGAAAACATCCAGGAGCAGACGACCGTGCCGTCGATTACAGCACTGGTGGGTTTTGAACATAGAATTATTACAATAAACGCTAGAGGCTCAGCTGGCGCTAGTGTCTACGGGACTTCCGGTTGCAAATTGAATCAGACAGCATGCAGTCTACTTTTCCAGTCTTCCTGTGTATTCCTATGGGAAAACGCGCGTGAATTTTGTCTCTTCGCCGGAAAATAACATGAATAACTTTTGTTATTTCGGTTGTACCGGACAGGATGTACCTTTATTAATATTGTGAAAGTGTAATGGCTTTAGTTACAGCATTTTTTTTTTACCGCTGAACGATGTTAAACTTCGCTATATTTCAGGCCCAAACCTCTGTTCCATGGCAGGTATGTAGAAACGAGCGACGATTCTAAGCAAAATAACGATCGAAAGGAATGTAGAGTATGTTCAAAGTCCGCCAGTATTCCGTTGGTGCTTATATATTGCTAACATGCCCGTCCTGTCACTATATGAAAATGACCCCGTCGTGTATCTTTACGAGTGGTTAAAAAAAACACGTTCGAAACGTAAAGAATAAAGTACGTGGGCTACGAAAGGTGTGTTTTCTTATTATTTCCTATGTCGGGCAGTTTTTATCGGGCACCTGTTCTCTGGCTTCTCTCTATTTGCAAAGATTTGGAGCTTGCGGGTGATGATTTGAACCCGGAACAAGCATCTTCGCACATATTCATGAGCAGAAAGAATAAAGCAGTACTTATTTATTAAAAATCGAACTATATTACGTGACTTTCAATTTATTTTGATCGTCTGCAAGCACAAGGAGTTACTTATCCAGTGTCACTGCGTAGTTCTTGCCGTCTCTCTTGGTTTTCCACATGTCCTTCGTTCGTTTGGCACGTATATCCCCCATACTGGAAAGCGCCGACGCCGTGTTCGCGCTAACAGTGTCCGACAGTGCACATAAATACATGTACGAAGCGGTTTTAACACCGTTTTTCATGCCACAATTTTAAAATAAAAACGCCGTAACTGACCAATTCTTTCATCTGCGTGACTGGGAAATGTTCCAATGTGCCTAGTACGTACGAATTATTCGTGATATTTGCTCTTATAATCGAGCGCAGAGAGGAAATTCACTCGCTTTTTTCCATAGAAATGCATTACCGGAAGTCAATTTTCGACTGCTTGCTGTCTGCTTCAATTTTCAACAGCACACTAGCGCCAGTTGAACCTCTAGCGTACATTATAATAACTCTATGGTTTGAAGACCCAGGGTAGCTGCCAGACTCACAGTTAGGGAGAGCCTCTTGAACTTGGTGCCTGGGTGGTAGCTGGTGTTCGCAGGAGCACGAGACGTGCGGCGTCCGCGTTGAGGCTGGTTGGGCAGTTGGTCGGGAAGCTTTCTGAAAACCTCGAACTCGAGCCTGTACGCCTGGGATATGATAGCCGTCCTCCAGTGCCCTCTGGCGACGACGTGGAAGAGTTCCAGTCTATCGAAAATGGGGTGCTGGTGTTCGGTGAGCATGGTACCCCAGTAAAACCGATATGGGTGGAGATGACGGATATCGTGGACATTTCTCGTGGACAAACTTCTGGTGTCTTGGGCGAGGTCGCGCAGAATGTCGTAGGCCTGACAGACCCTCGCTTCTGGAATGGGCGGTGGGGCTCCACCGGAGGTAGTCGGATCGCGTTGGTGGCTCTCGTAGAAGTGATTCCCGTAGAAGCCATGCCTCCGGCGGAAGCATGGAAAGGGCCCCTGCGATGCTATAGAAGCGATCTCTTGGCGCGTCTGTATAGATGTTTGAGCTCACCGTGCTGACGTTCGAATAGCTCGCGTTCAGAGTTCTGCGACAGGGACTGTTGAGACTGCTGGCCGTGTGGGGCGAGACCGACCTTCGCATCGACGATGGAAGCGGGGCAGCTCCCAAAGTTGAGGCGAAGGAGGCAGAAATGGCATCCCCTGTCTGTTGTACGAGGGCGGCTCCGTCATCGGCGGCCAAGTGCGTTGGCGCGTTCGGCGACGAGGCATCCTTCTCCTTGGCTTGTTTTCTTGTCATGCTGAGATGCGTGGCAGTGCCGGTGGCTGCCACTTGGTTCGGAAGAGAGCCTCGGCAGGAAAAGGAAAAGAAAAAAACTCGGAAACCGTTCAGACGTTTCCTCGTTCTTTCCATATATATATATATATATATATATATATATATATATATATATATATATATATATATATTATCATACAAAGCGCCGATGTCGAACCTTTGACATTTTATTTCTTTCTGTGTTGTTTCAATATCGTCGCTCGCGACACGTTTCAGACTAAATGAATACCAGGTTTTTCTTTTCCGCCAGCTCTGCATGATGGTCAATTTACCTCGTTTATTCAAACTGGCTAGTGCATGTCAGGAACATCGGTGGTTTTGATAGAACCGAGTTGGATGGACATCTGAGAATTCTAACTTACTGTAGTTAATACCCTGAAGGCAACACGTAGTGAATACATGTGGCGATGTAGGAGTGTGGCAGATTTAAAAACAGAGACTTTCTTTTTATTATAAGCTCGACCACTGAGTCCAGCTAAGTATTCTTAATCCTGAAGTTAGATTGAACGGAAATATATTACCAGATGCACCACTCGCCGAGAGTATCTCTGTCAAATGGCCACAGCATTTCAGGATCTCTCCTTCAGGTCATACTTGAGAAAAACTAATATTTTTATATTTCGGTTAATATCGGTTAAAACCGGTTACCGCTGAATAATTTTCGGTTACGGTTACGGTTACGGTTTTTATGAATTTTAAATAACGGTTTCGTTTCGGTTACGGTTACTGAAAAAATTTCGTTCCTAAACGGTTTTCGGTTTCGGTTACGGTTACGGTTTGAGTTCCTGGTATATAGGCACTGACTCAAGCACCAATCTCAAACATCTGTGCGGTGCACGCGCTTGAAGATGGACGGCATTTGTTGTTATTTGTTTATCAAGAGGACTATGCTCCGTTTCATATGTAACGCACAATTATGTCAATGCGCTGGCGCGAGAGCGTGAGTTCACATAATGTCTCATTTCCTCCAGTGCTCCAGGGCTCGCGATAATGAAAAACGAGATGAAGCCACACGCTCGAGCCAGCAGTTTTGAGAGTGTTGTAGCGGTTGTGCAAAAATGTAAAACCAAGCAAACAAGGTTTCCACTCAAGTCACCTGAGCGGCCATTATGGTGACCTTGTTGGTAGAGCAGAACCATGTGCAACATACATTTGTACCATAACGTTTCTTTTTCTTGGCAAGAGCAAATAGGAAAGAACACCACTATGGGGTGACGTTGCCACCTACAGGGCTTAAAGTCTATACGTGTCCAAACTTGTGGGACATTGCGAGGAATAAAAGGTTTTCAAGGAAATAACAAACTTTTTATTTTGATTGCGTTCCTTGAAATTGAGGTATTAGGAGTACTCGGGAACATTACAAATGCTCGTCTAGAAGAGCAAGAATTGGTAATTTTCTAAATGTAAAAAATCAAATAAATGCAAAAGTTTTTTTGCCTTTAGATAAAAATATAGGTATCCAAAGGATCAATCACATCACTGCTCATTAATATTTTATGATTGTCATCTAAACTGTTTCCGGGAAACACTCAAATACGTGACATTGTTCAGATGAAATAACATTTTAGTGCACGAACAGCGGAGTAGCTGAAAGTAGGGGATGAACACGTAAGCATGCATTTAAACGTGGTAAGACCAACGGTAAGATGATCTGTGGAACGTAAGCAGCTGGTAGCACGGTCCAAAAAAATATCGTACCGCGTTCCATGCCACTTGATATGCCCCTAGAACGGCGGTTCGCAATCTGTGGTCCGCTTTCCCCGAAGGGTCTTAGAGAGCATTCAGTGAGGTCCGCGCATATTCGAGGGTTTCTAAATGGCCAACTGAGCCCGTATATCCATGGTGAAAGCAGCCACAATCTTTAATGTGCACGACATAATCGTTGCGATTATCAAAGACTTCGATGTTTGGAGCAGCCGTAGGGAGAGCAAGGATTTAGACTCCTTTCCCTAGCGGATCAGTTTTGACGAGTCGTCCAAAATATACCTTCCAAGAAAGTTCAGAACCGCGATTGAACAGCAATCGAAGTCCTTGAGAGTACGAATAAAATTACTTGGACGTCTCCTTGCAAACACAGGTTAGATAATATTGTAGCGAGAAAGCGAAGAACGAGGCCAACGGTCACGCGAATTGAGCGATCATAAAACCACTTCAAAGCAACCCGACAAAAAATAAAAACGGATATATTGTCCTGCTTTGAATCGACTTCGATTCAAATCGAATCGAATCGAAGGTGAGCTTCGCCCTTTCGACGCCTTCCCAGAGCGTGAATCCTGTTTCCCACCCTCAATGGGACAAAACAAGTTATGCGTTCGCTATAAATACGGCCCTGACGGACCTGCAAGCTTCTCAAATCACGGTTTTAATAACGCACCACCTTGAGAGACCCCACGCCATCTACGCCACGCGCTATCGCGCGTGGCGTAGAAGCCACGCTTTGCATCACTTGCACCGCAGTTCAAGTAGTCTCCAAACAACGCGCACAAAACCGTCCATTCAAAAGCCCAAGATAGCCAAACGTTTCTCAGATTCTCCGTTCGTACTACTCTCTCTCTCTTTACTGACACATAAAGGAAGCTGGCAGCGCGACTGAAGTGCCCGGTCGTTTATCAAAAACGAGAGGACAAAGAACAGGGCGTGGCTCTGTCCCATCCCAAACCGACCTTGTCGTGCGTGCTCCCAGCAATGCCAGTTTGACCAGCTAGAGCCGACCATGGCATGCCCGTTCCCAGAAAGACAAGCTTGACCAGTTCGAACCAGTTTGGGCCAGCTTAAGCGCCAGCTCAAACCAGCTTGACAAGTTTGAACCAGCTTCAGTACCAGCTCGAACCAGCTCAAATACAAGCTCGAACCAGCTTAAAAGACAGCTAAACCAGCTTGACCAGCTTGATTTTCTCGCTGTTTTTTTCAATAGGGTGGCTAGTGCATTTAGGAATCGAATCGTTTCCCTTGGGTGCTGCCACGGTAACGGTGCTCTGCAACAGCGGGATGCCAAGAAATCCCACGTCCCCGTGCCTCTCATTCCGCGTATTGTCTCTCAACTTGGCAACTTTTGGCAGGCCCAAGACCAACGTCAATTATGAACGCCAGCTATATCAACAATTTCCAAAACTTTTCCGCACAGACAATGCAGACTTGGGGTTGACGTCAACAGCAACACACCGAATCGTTCCAGAATATGCTGCTTCTGTACTTCAGCCTCATCGGTGCGTTCCTTTCGAACAGAGGCTATGTATCAGCGACATGAAGACGATGCTACAGGAGGACATGATTGAGCTAGCATATTTCCCTTTGTCTTAATTTATTTAGAGTAGACAAAAAGGACGCGTCAACAAGATTCTGCGTAGACTACAAACGACTTAATGATATCCCTAAGAATGACTCTTTACCTTTACCAAGAACCGATGGCATCTTCGACGCTCTTGTAGGACGCACGTGCTTTTCTACGCTTTATCTTAAAAGTGGATATTGGCAAGCCCCAGTATATCCGGCCGATCGCGAGAGGACTGCATTAACCGCAAGTAATGGCTCATACGAATTCAGAGTGATGCCATTATAACACTGCGATGATCCGGCCACATTTCAAAGACTAATAAAGCATGTTTTGAAAGGTCTCATGGGCACAATCTGTCTCGTACATCGTTATGACATCGTTGACTTTGGCAAACCATTCTGTGACCATCTGGTAAACCTCGAGAAAGTGTTAGGACGGCTACAGCATGCGACGCTGAAACTGACGCCGATGAAATCTTCGTTGCTCACCAGACAAGTTGAATACCTCGGGCGTATCAATTCAGCGGATGGGTTTTTCTCGAACCGTCGCCAATTATCTGCTGTCGCTGAGTGGCCGACACCAACATCCACCTCTGACATACAGAGATTAATAGAGTTGGCATTTTACTACCGAAGAATCGTCATCAGATTCGCCCACATTGCCAAGCCGTTGTATGCTTTAACAGAAAAAAACTATTTTGACTCCGGGATATGAGCATGCATGTAAGAAAATAAATACAGCACTCATGAACCCCCCCCCCCCAGCCAACGATTGCTACCCAAAGGTCGCCACAGCATTCATACTCGACACCGGTGCTAGCGATATGTCAGTTGGCGCGGTCTTCTTGTGAGAATAGGACGGGCATGAACGAGTCATTGAATAATATAGGAAAGTGTTCACCAAGCCTGAGAGAAATTACTGTGTCACCCGACGCGATCTGTTGGCTATCATCGAGGTCGTCGCTCATTTTTATCATTACTTATTGAGGCGTAAATTTATCATTCGTACCAACCACCTATACTTAACGGGAATGCCGAGTTTCAAAACTCCTTACGGACAGGTCGACTGATATCTGGAGCGTCTTCACCAATACGACATTGAGATTCAATATCGTGCTGGCGCGCTACACACTAGTGCCTACAGTATTTTTGACGCCCGTGCAATGATAATAGCAAGCAGTGTTTGAGCATTTCAAAACGCAGCTTCATGTGACTCAATTCACTGCAGAACCTGCCTTGCAATAACGAAGCATGTACAATAGGACATTTAGCGCTCTTCAACTTGACGATCTAGACATCGGCCCACTTGTCCAATAAAAGAAGAGCAGCTAGAGACCCCAATTTCCTGAAGCGTGTGGCTTGTCTCCTGCCATTAAGAGCTATAAGATTCAATGACACTCTTTTTTCTGCACGACAACATTCTCTACCGAGGGTTGCAGTCCGCTGCTGGCGGTTCTGACGTCTGCCAGCTGCTGTTGCCACGCAAGCTTTTCTCCCAGCTATTTCAACAACTACACAGTAGCCCAGAAGGAGTACACTTTGTTGTGACAAACCCGACGAAAAAAATATTTGTTAATATTTCTACTGGCTGCAACGCCACAATGGCGTGAAGCAGTGATGCAGTCAGTGTAACCTGTGTGCATCGAGTAAAGGACGCCATGTAAAACAACGGTCACCACTACAATAAAATCTGTCAGGGGAACCCTTTTAGCGTATTGGCCTTGACATACTGGGGCCGTTTCTTTGTTTTAAACCCAAAAACGTGTTCCTGCTCATAATTGTCGACTATTTCACCCAATGGCCCGATGTTATTCCTATTGAAAGTAAGACCGGCTCCGAGATTTCTGACGCTCTGGTAAAGAAGTGGATTACCATCTACTGAGCCCCACTGAGCATCAACTCGGGTTAAGGAAGAAGCATTGTATCGCTAGTATTTCATGATATTTGCGAGATCTTCAGTATCACAAAGACGAGAACGACGCTTATCCACCCGTATTCGAAAGGCCTGGTGGAGAGGATAAGCCAAATCATTTTAGAACATCTATCGATGTTGTTGTTAAATGATCGTCAAGACGACTGGAATACCACCATCGTGCCAGTGTTTTTGTGCGAAAACAGTACTGGAGCTCATTAGGTCACCGGCTACACGCCATCGACGATGCTATTCGGCCGTGATCGTCGCGTTCCCCGTGAAATGGCAAACCCACAAGCATCAGGACTGGCCAAAGACCACGTGTTTCACGTAAGCGACCTGAGAGCGAACCTTCTTGTGGTTAACTACGACCGACAATCATCGAAACAAGGAGTCTAATATTTCTTACTAAAAAGAATAAAAAAAGCTCGTGGTCCGCCTGAGCACTTCTTATGAGTTGTGAGTGCGAAAGCATGCAAGCCGCTCGTCCGCTCCCTCTTTCGTCTGCTCCGTACCTTTCGTCACCGGTCAGCGCGCGTGCTACCCTGGGCACTGTGACTTTGGACGCTTCGTGTTAACGGCGCGCTGATGGACACCCAATGCCATGGGATGAACGGTCGTGGATAGTGACGAGCGCAGCGGCCACTGGGAGCCCCGTCGACGCGCCTGCCAAGGGAGCCTAGAGCGAATTCCATCAGCTTTACCTCGCTTCTTTGGGATTGGGGACACCAGGTGCCGTTTTCCCGCTTTAAATTGATGACGTCCGCTCGCCCCATTGGACAGTTAATGCTTTCGGATTAAAAATGGGACGGTAAATATGTAGCGATGAAGAGAATAACGAGGCCAGAAATCACGGGATGTGAACGCTCGGCCAAGCAGTTCGAAGCAAGCTAGCAAGAAAACCGGACGTCTTGTCAGGCTAATAAACTACTGGCAAGCGGAACCCGCTCTAATATTTTAATTGGAACCCGCTCTAATATTTTAATTACAAGAAGAGTGCGTTGGAAGACGACGAGCTGTTTGAGCTTCGTGCAATACGTATATGATACAAGAGTTCTCGCAAGCCTCCCTCCCCCCCCCCGCCCCCCTCTCTTTCCCCCTTACGAATTCGCGAGCGCGAGCGCTTTCATGATGCCCTCACAGATGCGTGGAGGCATTAAGAAGATTGCAGCTATTTTCTATGGCCTTCGTGTATAACGCTGTGTTTTGCGCTTTGGCTCACGTCAAATCAAAATCACGAAACAGGATAATGTTGAGCCAGAATTATGGCCCAAAATTACTTCCATTCAGCTTGACGTCAGAAGCCTTGTCTACAGCATGCAAAACCACTTTTCACCCCGATCGTATACTGCGAGTGCCGATTCATATCAAGAGCCTATAACGTACGTCGGTGAGCTGCCAATATAGTACCCCTGCTTGGCCCGTGATTAGCCTGCCTTGTTACGTGTGCTTTATCGTTATTCATATTGTACTCAGTGGCGTTCTCTGAATGGCGTTTCGGTCGGTTAGGGGTTTGCGAAGGCTAAAAGATTCGGAACCGGTGTTCTAGAGCAGGTCTGATTGGATACATTCAGTTCTTGAGTATGTTTAGAGACATGTATAAAATGCCTAATGAAAAGGGGGTTTGCGGCAGTGGAAAAACATTTTGAGTGGTGCAGTGGTTACCACACCTCCTTGGTTATGAGGAAATCCCTCGAGCACGAATCCTGGCTGCAACGATATTGCCTTTCGATACTTTGTATTCTTTATTTTTTCTTGGTCATCACGGTTTCGTCATAAGCCCACAAAGAAGTCCAGTGTCCATGTGGCTCCCTTCTGGTAATCTGCTACAAAGTAGCAGCCATTAAGACCCTAGATAGGACTATGTAGAGCTTTTAAAAATCTATATTTCTAGGTAACTCTAGATTGCTATAGAAGCACATGTACAGTAGTATTCCATTCTCGGCAATTAGAAAAGGTATTCTTTGTTAATAAATTGTTCTTCGTGAATATTGCGCAGGAGTTTCTTGTAGCACATCATTCTATGAGAGCTCAAACATATTCCGCCGCCATAGCATAAAGATCTAAGAATTCTTGAAATTCGGCATTGCTATGATTGGAATAGAATACACTTGCGGACTACTTTCTGTGGCTATGCATTAAAATCTCTAGGCACACATGTGCTTCAGCAGTTTGAGCTGCCATAAAAGCTGTGCACGCGCACTCTTCAGTACATCTGCAATGCGAAAAGTTGACCGCGATTATAAAAAATATAAGAAACTCCAGGGTTCTGTACGACTGTGTGCGTGGCACAAGCACGATCGCACAGCTTAGAAGATACCTTCCAGACGTGTATCCTTCTGCAGAACACAAGACTCAAGGAAGAGAATAACATATAAAAGTGTTTTAATAAAATTTATAGAAAGTGATATGGTTAGACTGAAATTTGGGAACAAGGAAAGCGACTGACACACCAAGATATCAATATACTGGTACATATTAAAACTTGTTAACGGTTTAGAGCAAATTATTAATTACATTCTCTGTACACTTAATTATTACATGTTCCCATAGACACTTTTTAACGTTTTTTTTTATTATAAACCCACTGCTACAAATATTTGTTGCATTTCTGCACGCCTCCCGGCTTTCATATGTAAAAACTAAAAGAAAGGCGCCGACATACAATCCGTCAAGTAAAAACAAAAATGATGGTTTTGTTCAAAGTCAAGTAACGATATGCATCTATGCAAAGTACAAATATTACATAAAAATCGAGCCCTTTATTTATCACAAAGGCTGTTTTTCTGAGATAGCTCGACAAAACCGCCGCAGTGACCCTGATCAAAATGACAGTAAGACGATCGGAGGAGCCGAGCCACCTCAAGGAGCCGCCAAGAAGAACAGACGTGAAGGAGAAACGCTGTTGTCGTGCGCAAACATTTATGCTCGCGAATGAATGTGGAACTTCGGCACTGGCTTTTAAACTACTTTCTAGTTCAAAATGGCGCCCGTGGGACCTTGGCCTTAAATACCTTGAGAGAGGCTGAGTGCTTTCCTAGGGTATCATTTCTATATAATATATATCTTACAGAAACATACAAGCCATGACATAGGCCCCAATATATCAATTGATGGCAACACTCAACAACAAGACCCTTGTGCTTATCAATTTATTGTTGTATTTCTTTGTATACGCGTTCACACATAGAAAATGGAAAGGGATTTCTACATTGTGACACAATGCTGAACACCAATTTTTCTACTTTCCATTAGCTACTTCTCTCGCTTTTATTCCGTTGTAGTTGTTCGTCCTCATAATGGGGCTTTGGGCATTATGGCAGTGTGCTGTGTATGCTGTTCTCAACTGCCAAACACCGGCGTCTGCCGACAGTCCTTTGTGAGCTAAAGGCTCCTGGGAGGGGGGGGAGACAACTCAAGGAATACCAATATAAAACTAAGCTAGTGCCACCATAAGTGTCTATACCCTACGATAGAGCAGTACCGTTGTACACCCTCTGTCGGTTCCAAAATAATTTTTATTGTAGACGACGCCCTGCGGCAAGTACCCTGTAACGAAGACATGCTAGATCAATTTGAGTTAAGATTTGTCGTTTTTCTCTTACAGAAGTTACTATGTTAACCGATTTTTTTTGCCATCACTATATTGCTCAATTTATTGTAAACGGGTAAGCAGAGTTTAAAATAATAAAAATGACAGTTTTTTGTTAAATATTGACCGGATAAAAGCAATAAAGAAAACGGATTCACATAACAAGAATAACAATTCAATAAAAAAAAATTCGCCTCCCACTTTTGAGGCACCTTAAATAAGGCAAATAGCAAAATGAGAGCAGCCATTCAAAGTTATATTTTCACATAAGGTTTCTAATTACATCCGTTGGGGGAGGTGCGTGGGGGTACGGTATTTGTTCAAGAGCGATAAGTACCACCGTGTTTGTCGCTAGGGATAAAATAAGACACTAGTACATTGCTGCCAACCTTAGGAATATATGCTAAATATAGGAATCCCGTCGTTGTTAAGGCGCAAAATGACATTAGTTCCCATCTAGGGATTTTTTTTTTTTTTGGGGGGGGGGGGTTAGAGAGCTTGGGAAACACGTTCATTCCCTTCTGCCTCGTTGTGCTGCCCGAGCGAAGCGAAAATAAGGCTTCTTTGTACACTTTCAAGGGCAGATATAATCTACAGTGGTAACAACAGCAATCTTGGCAAAGCATTCCTACTAAAAAAAAAGTAACTTTTCGTCACCTAAATTATAAAACAGAAAATCCAACTGGATTTTTCGCTGAAAACCTGAAATCCACGCAGTTTGCAGACAGTTGTCTGCAAACTGAATTTCAGGTTTTCAGCGAGAAATCCAGTTTGATTTTCTGTTAAATAATCCAGTTAGCAAAAAGTTATACTGTTTTTTTTTTGTTTTTTCTCGGTAGGGTTATTCGCAGCGAGAGGCTCGCTAGTGTCCCTTCTGATTTCCTCACTATGTGTAGTGCACGTGCTACAAGCGAAGTTGTTGCGATTGGTAGAGTGCTTAGAAGCTTGGTAATACACGTGAGTGGGCTATTAGAGGAACTTCGAATGTCCTCATTGTGGGTTATGAAGCTGCTTCAGTGCCGGCAGGGATGGGGGCTGTGCGCCGCGCAAACCGCCCTAGCTAGATGATGACTGCGGCGCCGCTAGGTGAGACAGCGGCGGGAGTGCGAAGCTCCCCGCGGCACCGCGAATGCGAAGCTCGACGCGGTGCATGTGTAGATCACTTATTTTGTCATCATCATCATCGCCCGAGCTGCGAGTACCGCTTTCCGAATTTAGACCTCAGAGCATAGCGTTAGGCCCACATCACGCCGCCGCAACCCCCCCCCCGACTCTCAAAACAGCTGCACACACCTATCGACGACGTTGGACCTCAAAGCGTAATGATAGGCTTAACTCTAGGCGAGAAGCTCAGCTGCCACCTTAGCACCGATGATGACATAGCTATGAGCCACATGAAGGGGCGGCACTACAGGGGGCAAGGGTAAGCGTTCGTCTCCCCTTAAATTTCTGTCTGCCCCCAAAACAAAAGCCGCTGGGGTGTGTGTGTGTGGGGGGGGGGGGTCAGTCCGCAGATATGCTTTCCCGAGATGCGACTTAGCGTTGCACTGTGCTCTAAGCCACACATTTCTGGCACTTCAGCAATATACGCCGAAGATTAGTTCTGGAAGCCAGCAGGAAACTTTATTCTTGGTGCTTACGCCCAACTTCTTTGTGCTCAACTGCCAAGGATACCATAGCTCTCGTAGTGCTTGGAGACAGAGTGGGTAAAAACAAAGAGAGAGAGAGAGAGAGAGAGAGATGGGATACAATAAAGAAAAGCACGTCCGCTCACACCCTCTCCCTCTCCTCCATGGGGGACTGGAGCTCTGCGAAACCTAGGCTTCCCTGAAAACGTTGCACAAAACAGTTGGTGACAGGCGGTTTTCAACACCTGGCGGCCACCTGCCACTGTCCTATTGATATTGTACCAATTTTAGGTTGAAAGCAACAGACGCAATTTGCCAGTACATCTTTTATTTAGGACAAACAATGAAGTATAAATGTGGCTGACGTATCTGCTGGTCCCTTTCTTTTTTGAAGCTGAGTCAGCCGCTAGATTCTTTCACCTCAAGTTTTATTTCTTTTTTATATCTCCCTCTTTGTATATTCCGGCCAGAATATTGATTGTTTATTATATTAATGGTGTTTGTTTTCAATTCAAGCTGGAAAATATTTGTCTCAATCATATTTATAAAGTTGAGGAGGCAGATACAGAGTTTATTGTGAATGAGCTATGCAGGTAGGGTATGTGGTTGTGCAAGCTAACGATAGCTTCGCACAACCACACACGGTTAGCATTTGTTTAGATTAGCTATGTAGTGGCAAGGAATTCGTTAAGCCCTGCGCAACGGTTTTAGTCATGCAGTGCTTGCAAATCTACACAGAGCATATGCCTAGCTCGTTCATAACAGGTTATCTGCCTGTCTGAGTTTATCAATATAATCAAGACAAGTTCAAAGAGGCTGTGAAACGAGTTTCTTGTTTTTCTTATTTACTGCTTGAAATTTTTTCTTCTCGTTGATAACCCACAAAAAAGTCGTTAACTTTTGTATCCACTGAATGTTAGTTGAAGAAAAAAGATAGGGATAAACGAGCAACGTTCACACCCACAACTGGCACCAATATCATGGGGCCACGTTATCCGGGGCCTATACTAATCAACAAAATTAAATCCTTAGCTACGCGCTCGTTTTACCAAAACAAAACGCGCACTTTTTGCTCAGGGTGCGCGCATTGAGTTCCAGACATTGTTGTAGTTAGGCTATTACTGTGACCGCCAGGATTTACACGAGCCACTACCTGATTTTTCGCCCAGGCATTGATTGTTACGAGCCGAAGCCGAGTGCTCAAGCAATGCTGGTGTCCGATCCACGAGCCTTGTTCGACTGTCGTCACGTGGGTGCTGTTGATCCCACAACACTGTCACCGAGCTTGGGGAAGGAGAAATTGACAGAAATAGACCGCTTTCTATTCTTGCAATTTTTACAGCGACGAAAAATCTTTTAGAGCAGTGGCGCTCCGTCTTTAGCATACCTGTGTCAGACTAGGGTCAATGTGCCTGTGCTGATAGCAAAAGTTTGCAACCAAGCTTTGTTGCAGAGGGCCTTAATTTATTTTAATATCTAGAGCCCTTTTCTTTCTTTTATTAAGAAGTTTTATTTTTGTTACTGGTTCCCTTGCTGATGCGGGCCAACCATTGCGTTGTTTCATGGATGTTAGATCACAATGTTATCACAAGGGGTTATGAACCTCTTGTGATAACCCCAGAAGAACGCGGGCTTCAACGAGTTATACTTAGCCATCAAGAGCTCGCGCACCCCTCAAAACGAAGAGTTTCGCTCTCCCTCTCCCCCTTCTCGCTGACAAATAAGAACGTAGACTCTCGCAAGCCATGATGCTCAGCTGTGCGCGCCCACTCTGTGTCAGTCGAGAGTGTCGGTCAAGTCATAGGCCTCCTCTTCACTCACAAAGCCTGGCAGTTTAATGACGGAGCCGAGCCATGCGTGCCCGGTCGCAGCTTTGGAGCGCAAGGTTTTGGTAGCACAGAACATTTCTCTGAGGAGTCTGGTATTCAGCGCACAGCTTTTGCACCGGCGAGGATACAAAACGTTTTTTCGAAACCCGACAAGAAAAGAAGCGGTAGCCTGAGGAACGCGAGAAGCACGAGCGGGCATTCCATCGCTCGGGATAAGTGTGTTTCCGCGTCTCGCCACAGCGGGGTGCCCGTCACAGGCCTCTTGTCTGCCGCTGTACCTTCTCAGATTCGGCGGCCGATACTCGAGGCGATCTTTCAGGCTTTGTCAGTATAGAGCAGGCTAACACTCAAGCGTGTTGCGTTTCCCAATAAAACCAGCGCGACAAGTTATAATAGGTCATGCGTTGAAAATGGAGGTAACCACCACACGGATGCCCTCTTGACTCTGTTTATCGGGCTCGAAGAACGTTACACGAGGGATCGCTCTCCAGATTTCATGCCTGATTAACAAAAACTGTAATAATAAAAATTTTAGTTTGATCACATTCTGGTTCACGTTGCAGTTGTTTCAAAGGCAGTCAAAATTACTGTCTATACCAGTGACGCAATATATAAAAGGAGCAACTGGCTTTACGATATGCCACATCCCTATCCAACGCCGCCACATCTCCCTGGACACACGGCGACGACAGCATCCACGCGTTGATCGTGTTTTTTATTGTGATCTGTTTGAAACAAATAGAAACACTAATTTGCGTTGTGTTGTCTGATATGTATTCGTGTGCTCCGTATTCCGTATTCCTCTAACCACACATTGAAGATGCTACTTTGGCTATACCCATTTTTGCGCAATAAAAACCAATACTCAGCATGTGCCTGAATTTCTCGAATGTATACCAGTTGCTGCAGCGAGATACGCAAAAAAATATCTCTCTAACACCGATTTCTTCCACTTATCATCTGAACTACACTGCAAAGCAGACAAACGAAATATATGAAGAGACAAGCACGACACTATTTTTAGAAGAAACTGCTTTAGAAGAGACCCACCATTCAATCGCTGAGTTCAACGTGCTTTCCTTTTGATTGGCTTGTTTCGGTAGAAGCGGGCCCTGGATGGCGCTTCTCTCTTCTTTGAGAATAAGCTTATGGGGTTCTGTGAGGAATTCCAGAAAACCGGACGGGTCTTTCTCTGTTCGGTGCGTGACATAGCCGGTTGACCTTCAGCAGCGGCATGGCGCACATAGTGCTCGCTTTCCCGGCTGGTCACCTGGGAAAAGCCGAAAGTAAGGTGGAAAGAGGTGACCGGACTTCGCTTGGTAGACGACACCTGTACGTCTGGGGGAGTTTTACAACACACATCATAACAGGTTCCAGGAATGCGACCTTAACATGTCATCGCACCGTCCAGCGTAATTTCCTTCTTGCAATAGCATTGTTCTGCCGGAAGTGAGCCGTCAATCGTTCACTCGCTTCCTCGGGAATGTAATCTGTTCCAAGAAACGTAAAGGGACTTCCTCTTTTGGTTGCGTGCCTTTGAGTAGTAGGAAACTACTTTGAGTAGTAGGAAACTACTCAAAGGCACGCAACATGTACCAGTTTGGCCAACTTCTAAACAAACGCCCAGGAGGGCGGGGCCTAACCCGATCCGACCAATCACAGCGCAGTGGGGCGGGGCCCTGACCCATCGCTCCCATCCCAGTGACCGATGACAGGCATCGATGGCCACGTGACCAATCGGAGCTCAGCGAGGTCCCGCCCTCGAGTCACGTGATCGGTGTAGGTGTGAGGTCACGTGCGCGTCGCGTGTCAGGCGCGTGCCAGAAGCGTGCCATGACCTCAGACCTCAAACCGCAAACCTCAGACCACAAGCCAGGTGTTGCAGTTGCGGTCATCACTCTGATAACAACCACGTGATGTCACAGGGCGCTCAGGGCGTCTTACGTGTGATGGGTTCGAGCTGCGTCCGACAGATGGCGCTCACCTGATGTCGCACAGGGTTTGTGCTGCATCCGAAGGAGGGCGCTGCGCTCCGGTCACATGACGTCACACGGTCACGTGATTCGTGAATTTGAATCGCTGCGCGGTAAATGCCCATTTTATTCGATTAAAAAAGGCTCTGCGGGCGACGGGGACTCGACCTCTCCACCTTGGGTACAGCAGCCCGACGCTCTATCCCCTGAGCTACGAGCACATTGCTTCCCAGACCGCTTAACTTGTGTTAGTTGTTCGTGTGTGTGTGCAATTCATGATAACAACCACGTGATGTCGCACAGGGTTCGAGCTGCGTCCGACAGAGGGCGCTCATCTGATGTCGCACGGGGTTCGAGCTGCATCCGAGAGAGGGCGCTCACGTGATGTCGCACAGGGTTCGTGCTGCATCCGAGGGAGGGCGCTGCGCTGCGGTCACATGACGGTCACGTGACATTATTTGAATCGCTGCGCGGTAAATGCATTTTAATCGCTAAAAAGGGCTCCGCGCAATTCAGATCACGTGTTAGAGCGTTCGCAACGCTTGGATTTTGTAACGGAATTGCTGAGTCATTCACCGGAGGGCGCTACAAGGATGACGGAAGAGTTCAGGATTATTGAGTCATCTGTCAGGCGGGAAAATGCACTGTCACGATGACGACACAGATATGTCGCCGAGTGACGCGAAATGCATTGTCGCGTGTTTTCCCGGTGGGTCATGTGACCAACGTCACCTGATATTTGAATCGCTGCGCAGTTGACACCTCGGTTCATAGATGGCGCGTGTCTTTTGTTGCTAAGCGTCTTTGTTGTTAGGACATGAGTGACATCTTGCGTCGTGGGTCTGACCTTGCGCCATCTGGTGCTGAAAAGTTGAATTGCGCGTCTTCCTAAGGTGTGCCCATCCGTATTTTCGCGTGCGCGCAATGCGTGTGAGTTGCCGAATCTGTTTGTAGATGGCGCGCATCTGAATCCTTTTGCTGGCGTGAACATGCTCGACACCATACCCCACTGAGCTACGAGCACATTGCTTCCGAGACCGCTCGGACTCGTCTTAGTTGTCCGCGTGGGCAATTCACATCACGTGTTTCTGCTGCCACTTGGCTTTTGTAATACGGTTAAAAAACGGGGATGCGTCATTGCCGCAGGTCATGTGACGGAGGTCGTGTGACGTCGCTGGGCGTTAACGTTGCTCGTCTTCCTATCACGTGATTTCGCGCGCGCGCGATTCAAGCGGTGTTCGCGAACTCGTAGCCTCGAGGCGACCCCTTAGCATTTGGGGTCTGTTCGACCCGATGGATTTCGGCGTCATGTGACGGTCCCAAATAGCAGCAGCAGCTGGGTCCCGCTACATTGGGCTTGAGGTGACTGTAGAATTTTGAACCTCGCGGGCCGTGATTGATGTTGATCCTGCGTAAAGTTTTAAAGCGACCCCGTTAAAATTTGGGGCCAGCTCGTAAAAAAAAATACTTTGCAAAGACGCAGCGAAATTTGGGGATAGGCGTCATCTAGTGTTCAGACTGCGAAGTGTGTCCTCATTCAAATTGGGTGCCATCTGGTGGTAAAAGCTTCGACTCGCTATAAACTTTGGAAGTCATGTGACTGTCCAATTAGCATCAGCCGCAAAATTGGGGGGTGAGGTGAGGGTTAAACTTTGAAGCTGGCGGACCGTGTTAAATCTTGGTCCAGCGTAAATCTTTGAAGTGGACCTGCTAAACGGTGGGGCAAAGTCTCGGAAACTCACAGACCGCGCTGGACCCAGTGAATTGTTTTGTTTTTTAATAGACACCATCTAGCGTTAGAACTTTGAAGTCGCCAAAAAATTGCTGACATCTGATGGTAAAAGCTTCGATCCCGCTAAATTTGTGGGTCATCTGAAGGTTCCCCTAGCCTGCAGCTGGATACCGCTAAATTTTGGCTGGGGTAAAAGTTTGAAGTTCACAGGCCGTGCTATACATCTTGGCCCAGCGTAAAGCATTGAAGTTACCCTGCCGTGCGCTTCCCGCACATGGTAAGCTGTATATACCTAATTTTGAGGGTGGCGCGCACCTGAATCTCTTAGCTGGCGTGAACCATTATCACGCGACATTTTCTCGCTAATTTTAGCGCCAGCTTGGTAGATGGCGTCAACTCTATCGCGATCACGTCATCTCTCGCTAATTTTAGCGTCATCTGCAGCTGCTGAACGGAGCGTGTTGTGGGAAATGGATCGGAGCGTGGTCGCATCCATACGCGCTAAAGACGAGACAGATATGATGTTTCATGTTTTTTATTATCATTCGCTCTAAAAACACGCACACTTATAAATACAGATACGACTTTTAAAATCACTCTACGCGACACGTGAAACCACTGGAAACACTTTACACAAAAATGTACAACACAAGCAGTATCAAAAGACATCCGAGGCAAAAAAAAAAGTGGTTGAATAACAAAGCAACGCGCGCGATACAAGCCAAAAATATATTTACAAGGTCAGGGTGTGAGATGAGAAGAGAGATAGACTCCGGCTTCCGTACACTGGCGGATTATACAAAAATGTACACAAGAAGTTTTCAACACACACCGCGGTGGGAAACGCGAGCAACTGCGTCACAGTCCAAAATATTTACATGGCGTGTGGTGAGGAGGCAGATCGCTCGCTTCCTAAAACGCTCTTGTGTCCAAACGGGAAACGTCGTAATCCCGTCGCTGCAAATGTATCGCTTGTTGTCGAACGGATTCAGAGCAATCTTTTCAACCCGTTCCCAGTCAGTCAATTTGTTAAAAAAGGCCTCTCGTGGCGGGAGGCTTTGACCCTCGTAACTCTCAAAGCTTGTAATGAAATTATAACAAAACACTCCTTTGCGGGCAAGGAGGTCGACATGCTCGTGAAAGGACTGCCGAAGGCAACAAAAATGCTCTGTGCCCTTAGAGTGGAGATTTTGCACGAGCGTCTCCAGGCTTGCGTTAAGAAATGCGAGGCTGTCAATAAAGCTACGGTTGCCTATCTCTAACAATTTAAAATTCTAGCACGAGCTTCCGTGAGTACGTTAATATCCTTGGACTCGAACAAATTAAGCTTGCCTAGAAAGAAACTGAGGTCGTATACGAATGGTTATGCGCTATGAGTGGAACGGTATGTTTGTTGATTCAATGGTTTAGGTTGGAGCAAAGCGCCCGCCTATACTCTCCCGTCATGTGGTCGTGGATCGCGAGTTTTCATTTTCTTGCTAAAGCTTTCGTTGCAAATGCCACAGCGGGAAGAGTCCGCGTGGGAAGCCTCGTTTTCTCGAGTCAGTTTTGAAGAGGCACTTCAGCCTGACAACAGATGCCACTGAAAGCTGAAAGAAAAGACAATCGACGATCAGGTTGATCAGCTTTCCTACCCTCGAACGCGTTGGATCGATAAACGCAATGATCTCCTCCAAAGACCGAGGGTTTCTTTGCCGAAAACACTCGATGAAGTGAGAATGTACAATATCAAAGGCTCGCTGTCCTTCCTCTGCCATCTTTACAACGACGGGATAGTTATCGGGCTGCGTTTGGGGTAGTGCGACAGCGAGTCAGTTTTGCCCGGCTTCTTGTCCCTGCACATTGAGAGATGGTCAGATAGGGTTTTTTTGCCTCTGAAACCCGGTTAGACACCTCTTACAACGAAAGCGTAGGCTTTTGGTATTTGAAAAAAGCCTCGCAAAGTTTGTAATGCCCACAAAATGGTTCTCAACAAGGAGAAGATCGACATGCTGGTCCAACTAGCGTCATCAACTACCTTCAGGGGGTAGACAAAGTTTTTCTCGCTGTCATAACCAAACACGTTCACTGAGACACAATTTTTACGCTCAAAAGCCTCCACGTCTTGGGGAAGGTTACAGGGTACGTTTTCGGAAACAGATACTTGCACATATGTTCACGATACGAGGATGCTCTTCCTCTGTAAGCCCCGTTTGCAGGATGCAAAACGGCGAGCACCGCAAACACAAAGCACATGTCCCGTTCAGATTGGTGAAGACGCTCACTGACGAGGCCTTGCTTTGAGACAAGTTGCTTCGGCAGAGAAAAATGTCCGCAACCAACGGTCGGAGGAAGGAATCGTCCCAAACTAAGAGTACAAACTTTGATCCCGACAAGAAAGAATCCCGAGCCTTGTTCCTGATTATGCTCCAACCGAGCAGCTATTTCAGTGCAAACTCGCTGAATCGAACTACCGTGATATTACCGTCCACAAATGCGGTTTGAACCTGACTATGAAAAAAGTGCACAGTCACATCAATGTCGTCGTCAGGAAGGAGACGTCCGAGTTCAACGGTGAGTGTCACAAAAAAAAAACGCAGCGGCAGACCAAAATATCTGAGCACGTTTGACATATGCTCTGCATGATGTCTAAAAAAGGTGGCCACGTCGTACGCCTCTGTGTCTCTTTCGTGTAACTCGTGTATTGAGCCACATAATTACGAAGAGCGCACACTCTTCGCGCAAAACGGAATGCATGGCGAGGGAGTCACATTGTGAACCAAGGCTAAGAGAACTTGAAGCGAGTCTGCACTGGAATAATGCTGTCGGGCGTCGGGAGAGCACAGGTGACAGGTAACCATGATGGGGATGAGATGGCTAGACGATATTCGTAGATATCCGACGATTAGGTGACGCTGTTGTGACCGTTCTGTTTTGTGCTGTTCTGTGGTATTTCTGTGGCGGACGACTGTTCTGCTGCAGGCTGCTCTCCTGATTCACAGTTCACGGTAGTTTTATCCGCCAGAAGTTGGGTCGCCGCGACGATAAGGACACTCGCTTCAACTTTCTTCCAGGACATCTACACTCTAAAAAGGGTTTGTGCGTCTACTTTCACGCACACAACACTTGGAGAGCCAATCACCGCAACTTACGGAGGCAGCTCAGCGAATGACAACGCCGAAACATATGTTTAGACCAGAAAACGCAGTCTGAGTCGTGACATTAAGCGTGGCGCGAAGCACATTCCCTCGCGGCGGGAGACTCGCGCGGCTTTTGCTTCACGATAAATGCTCACACGCGTCGCAAAAGTGCGGTTTATAGCGACGCCCGAACGTATACCCAAATCACAATGTTTACCCAACGAAGGATAACCGATAAAAAGAAAAGGCGTTACCGGTATCTGCACGTGATGACGGGGATGAAACAATCGCCCCAACAATTCTGCTGCTGAACGGAACATGTGCAAAATGAGCCCAATTTCATAACTCGAAAGAAGACATAGTGCCGCACAACAGATCAATCTCCGATTTTTTTTATTGTAAAAAGCAGATCAAGCAGCAGGACGGTGATTCTTTCGGTACCACCCTCTTCAAGTTCAGATAACCCGGGTATCGAGCAGCAGCAGAAAGAATCACCTTCAGCAGTCCAGCCTTCCTGATGGCTTTCCGACTGCTTCTAGCGACGTCCATCATCCCTCGCAGAAACAAGGATTTGAACAGTCACAACGAGAAGTTTTCTTCTTCGCGCGCGAGACAGAGACGAACTTCACTGTGCGTCCACTGCCACCGCACCGGAGGGGAAATAACGATATTTCAGGTCAACTGGACATTTTCAAGTGTAAGACAGAGTCGCCGAGGCAGCCGACATGAACCCTATCTCCTTCAGAAAAGTACAAAAAGAGACTAAATGTTTTCAGCCTAACTGGAACAGTTTAATTTAAGCGCTAGAATACAACACACAAGCTGATATTGTTTTTGATATCACTGTAAAATGCTCTCTACTCAAGCAAATGAGAAATCAACATTTGTCAGCAGTGATTAAAGTAACTGGAAAAGGCGCTGGACAAATAATCTGCCTTCAGACAGTACAAAAACTCAGTCGCACATAAGTCATGTAAAGGTTCGCGGGTTTCTTACATAAATATAAAGTCGAGAGGGACCAGACAAGTAAATTACAACAAATTTGAGCCACGCGCATTGCAGACAGGTGCAAGAAAATCGAATATTTGTTCCAAGAGTGGCAGATCTTAGATTTACAGCTGTACAGGGCATGGTTCAAGGAGGTCATGAAGAAAGCAGCCAAAGTGAAATTAAGTAGAGCTACCTCAAGCTATACAACTTGTTTGGCAAGTACGACCACTCCATAAAAAAGAAGTTGACAGGGGACCAGCCAACGCCAGGCATGTTCATCATTCGATTCAAAATAAGATTATTGGTATTCTCAGTCACCTAACGCTGACGGAAATAAAAGAAGAGATTAAAAGCTCTCAGTGGTTTGTCTGGATGGTTTATGAAACAAAAGACGGAAACAAAACCGAACAAGTGGTTATTATAGCCAGATACTACATGGGTGGAGCCATTTCCGAGAGTTTTCTTGGATGATCCAAAGCGGAGCGATTGAGCGCGAGTTCTCTTTGAGCCTATATGGGAAAAATTAAATCGTTGCGGAATTAACTCCCAAGAGTGCGTTGTGTAAACATACATCGGTGCCTGTGCCATGAGTGGAAACACAAGGGGAGTCAGGCACAGTTCAGGAAGAAGTGCCGCAGGCGGATTTATGTACTTTGCATGAACCTTGTAATTGTAGATGTGCAGGGCGGTCAAACCTCCAAGAAATTTTTTCGCTCTACTGGAATGTTTGTAGATGTTCACCAGTGGATCTGCAATGCACTCCACTGGCACAATTTGGTGTCCAGTTTGGGCCATACTACTTGTACTTTAGAGGAAGGATAGGTTGTGTTTTTGCAACAGTGAAAGGTAAGAATCAAAGAGATGTCATAAAGGGAGGAGAGGGACGGTTGAAGTTTTTTATCACACCATTTACAGCTCCCCCGCGTGGCCGTGGGATTCGTTAATGGATTACGATGGGATGAATGCGAGCATCCCAGCGACTACATCGAGGAGATTATTGATTTTCAGATATCGACGTTTATCGAAGTAGTAGTTGTGTGCAAATTTTTCGCGCAACAAATTAGTATTTTCAATGTCAATGGAACCAACGACAAATCCAGCATCAGAAAGATTAATTTATACACGTGCATTATATTTTTGTAGCATATGCTTACACCCGGATATTATTTATTTGTAATAGGAGATACTGCGAAATTAAACTTTCAATTTAAAAACAAATTTGAGTTAAACAAACGAAAACTCAAATAAAATTTGAATTTTGGCATAAAATGAAACTCCGAAAAACACGCTCCAAGTTTAACGAAAAAAGAACTTTGACAACACGAGATCCGACTCATAATGGCCCCCGAAAATCCAGTTCGACGTACAGCGCATTCACGTCGCACCGAGGGTACCAACTTTCTCGAGCGGCTTGATAGCAGAGGCGCAGAACTTAGTAAGATAGATAATGTAGAGTGTTACTAACTACAATAAAAAATAATAATAATAATACGTTGTTTTCGACCCTACTGCAAAATGTTTTTTTTTTTCTGAGTATTGGAAACGTGCTTTTTTTTTCTTAAATAGGTGATATTTCACCGTCATAAATCCCCTCGTAAAATTTTGGGCCGTCACTTGGACGTCAGTTCTCTGAACGTCGAACTGTTGTCTTGGGGGTATTAAATGAGACAACGGGTGTAGAGACAACACCCTTTCTTCTCAGTGTGCAAAGAGCCAAGGTGTTTCGAGGAGTGACGTTTTACTGCATTAGGCATCTTTGCAAAATGTGAAATTGAGGTAACTGTAGAATATCTTGTAGTTGGGCTATACTCCGTTTCACAGTATGTTGTACCGCAGACAAGGCTAGAAGCGCGAGCTCATAGCGTTGGGAGCTACTCTTAACGCACGAGAACTTGTGCCGCCAAGATGTTCCCTAGAGCAAGGAGCTCGCGCATGTAGCCTTTCGCTTCGGTACATCATTAGGTGAAACTAGGGTGCCTTCATGTGCGCTTTGCTTGGGGTGATGACATCTGGCCATTTTGTTTCCAATTTTTCTTTTTATTTTTTGTTCTGAAGCACGTGAAAGAGCGTGTCCCTGCACGCGCTCGTGGCGCTGACTGTGCTACGGCGACATTTTGTTTCCGGCGATTTCTTTGTATTTTCTCTGTGAGCGCGTGCTGTCGGCTTCGGGTACCACAAAGGTGGCATCACCCTAAACAGAAGGCCATTGAGGCACGCTAGGTGAAACAGAGCATAGTTTGTGAACTTTATAAAGCACGGCATGGCGCTAAGCAAAGGGACACAAAATTCACACACACACGCATGACGCCACTCACAACAGCTTTTAAAAGTGCAGATAAAAAGAAACGCGTATATTTCTTCCTTTTTTGTACTTTTGAAATATCGTTGCGAGCGGCCAATGTGTGTGTCTTCTTCCTTGTGTCCGCCCTCTTTTTCGCGTACCCCATGCAATTTAGGTAATAGACTTTTTTGGCTTCGTTCAGTCATGTTTTATTCTATAACCACATAGTCTCAAAAATATTCTACTTAAGTACCAGTGCGTTCTATAGTAAATAAGAGAGATCATAATCATTCTCAAACGCGAATTAGAAATACAGCCAAAGATAGTTTTGTTCTTTCTAGAAGACAAATCTTTACCAAACCGCCTATGCCCTCACTGTTATTTCAATGAACAAGTTGTGTTTTTAGTTCACAGACAATGGCGATATTGTAGGCGCTTGGTATGCACAAGTTTGTAAAACGCAGTGTGTTCCTCCTTGAGGTTTTCTTCTGACGAAGTTGCGCGGGTCCGAGATAACATTGAATGTAATGTTTAAACCACGATTCGTTTAGAATTGTTAATGTTTTATAAATGATTTTGAGATTTTCTGCGACAAACAAAACGCCACAAACATAATAAGGGCCCTATTATACTCGATTATATTAATTTCGAAACCAGAAAAAATTAGGATATGTTAAGCACACAAGAGAGGGAATGTGCATTAACTGATATCCCATAACAACGGTCCCCCTGAGTTTGTATTGGATGATGCCCATATTCAGCGCTAAGCCATCCTTCATTCCGGAAGTAAACTTTAGGCGAGATGAGTTCTCGTCAGCAGGAAGCGTTCTGCCTATTACGACACAGCCTGTTACGAAGGTAAATATAAAACGACTAAATCAAAGTACCCCTCCACCCCCTCCCCCCTCCGAATTCATAATACCTGCTGCCCCCCCCCCCCCCCGTTCCCCAAGAAAAGCAAGAAAAAAGTCCTGGCGCCACCCCTGGCTATGTGACATGGGGCGGCCAACCTGACGCTGTATCCTAAGTCGCTGTGCGGAACTAATACAAAATACCTGAAATGTTTACCTAAGTTATAAACTTATTGTCAACTTCTATATTGCTGCAACCAATCGTTTTGCCGTAACCAAATATTGCCGCAATCAATCGTAACGCCAAACGGAATGCTTTTTTTATTCTCATGTCCCTGTGCTGTACTCCATGTTTTTTTAGAAAGGTAGATACCACTCACGCCTAAATGCATGCCTAATGTGTTTCGGATTGTTTTGAACAGCATTGAACAAGGATAATAGAATTTTTCTAGCTATTTTGAATTCGCATTTTGAGGGATTTTGTCCTGGGCTGTCTTTACTAATATCATAAACGTATTGTATGCGTATATTTCGTAATTTCGTTTCAACCTTTTTCTTTTTTTAAATTTGACTCATGAAAAAATTCGGAATGAAAAAACAAGTTAAATGTAGAACATCATGGCATACAATTTTGGTTTATTTAACCATGTTTGAGCGACTAAACTAAATATTAATTTTCGGTATTCATGTAACTATTTCAATGCCTGTCACTCCAGATCTGCGAAGCAACGAAGCGGTACCCAGCTCTACAAATTGGAATGGCGCTGTTCAGTCTGGAATCTGAAGACTCCACAGGAAGATGCGCTACAGCGAAAAATTTCAAATTCGCTACAGGCTACTGGAGAACCAATGTGGTTTCAGCTTATTTCAGACAGACTGTTAATGAGTCCAACTTTATCAAGTCAAATCCAAAGTGCCCACTCTGATAAAACTCTGAATGTTTACTTTTAATATGATTAAGAGTACTGTAATTTCCAGCGGAGGTCTCCTATTTCTATTAACAACTATACCTATTCCAGAATCTTAATAAAAATGTTAGCTCCTCGGAGACCATGACTAATTACTACTCAATATGTTTAATTAAGATATATGTATGCGCTTCTCAGATTAGTTTTAAGAGATTTTATCAAGACAGACGTTTCCAGCCAAAATGCAGCACGTCTTCCTCCCACAAATAAAATGTGTAAGAGATACTTGGCGCACTGCTTGAATAATGCGGCAAACTTTATTCGTTATTGATGTGACGAAATGTATGATTATTTTGCGTGGACTGTCTGAAATAAATCAGCAGGGCTGCAGCTGACGCGTTCAATTCAGCCGGAAGTTGTGTGACGTCTGCAGTAGCGCGTTCGATTCATTCCAGTTCTAGAGGAGTTCGAGACTACACGCTTAGAGAAAAATTCTATACAGTCTTAACTATATGAACTAATACTTCTAGTAACGCATGTCCGTTAAAAAAACAACACATCTTTCATCATCGAAAGCAGGGGAGCAATGTTCTTCCGTCGTCTACACTTCAATATGGCGGCCCTGAATCGAGGCAATCGAGCTCAATAAGTGTAAAGGGGCACTGACCGGGAATTTATGATCGTCAACGTTTTTATTTCTAGCAGACATACGAGAGTCCGGCTACCTAAAACACAATTTGCGACTCAAAATTGGATTTTGTTTTTCATCCTGAAATATGCCGATAGAGAAAGAGGCCAGTTTGAGTCAAACTCACTCTCTTCACCATGGGCACGTGCCGTTCAGAGCCAGACCGCAGTCAATTTACGATATGATAGCTTGTTGTCTGGAAGTTCGCCATAGTGAATTTTCAGGAAATCAAGATTTATTTTCATTTCATTTCAGACATATGTACAACATAAAATCAAAGTAGTGGGCCATCGAAGGCTCGAACTCAATTAAAAACAAATAGAACGAAAAATATGAAACCTGTTTTTCGTGGATTCTAAGAACGTTCCAACACGTTGTTTTAACCAAAAGTTGCATATAGTAACGGAAGCCCATTTACTGCGTAATTTTTCAAAATGGCGTCCCCAGACAGCACACAAATTTGGCCAGCCAATCGGCCAATGACCGTTATTTGCCTGGTACCCGGCTGGCCAGCCTGGCCACCGGCAGGCAATTGGCCACCGACGACTAAAAGTGCCCAGTAAAAGACTGGCCACAGACTGGTCGTTTCATCACTGGCCATGGATGACAAAAATGTGTCTGGTAGAGGCCGGTCGCCAATTGTTCGGTTCATTGCTGGCCACCCATGACAAAAAGTTACCAGAAAGGGGCTGGCCACAGACTGGTCGTTTCATCCCAGGGCACCGATGACAAAAATGTGTCTGGTAAGAGGCCGGTCGCCAACTGTTCGGTTCATTGCTGGCCACCCATGACAAAAAAGTGACCAGAATGGGGCTGGCCACAGACTGGTAGTTTACTCCCTGGCCACCGATGACAAAAATGTGTCTAGTAAGAAGCCGGTCACCAACTGCTCGGCTCATTGCTGGCCACCCATGACAAAAGAAACCAGAAAGGGGCTAGCCACAGACTGGTCGTTTCATCCCTGGCCACCGTTGACAAAAATGTATCTGGTAAGACGCCGGTCAGCAACTACTCGGTTCATTGCTGGCCACCCGTGACAAAAAGTGACCGGAACAGGAGCTGGCCACAGAGCTGGTCGTTTCATCCCTGTCCACCGATTACGAAAATGTGTCTGGTAAAGGTCGGTCACCAACTGCTCGGTTCATTGCTGGCCACCCATGACAAAAAAGTGACCAGAAAGGGGCTGCCCTCGGACTGGTCGTTTCATCGCTGGCCACCGATGACAAAAATCTGTCTGGTAAGAGGCCGGTCACCAAGTGGGCTGGCCACCCATGGCAAAAAGTGACCAGAAAGGGGCTGGCCACAGACTGGTCGTTTCATCGCTGGCCACCGATGACAAAAATCTGTCTGGTGAAGAGGCCGGTCACGAACTGCTCGGTTCATTGCTGGCCACCCATGACGAAATAGTGACCAGAAAGGGGCTGGCCTCAGACTGGTCGTTTCATCGCTGGCCACCGATGACAAAAATCTGTCTGGTAAGAGGTCGATCACCAACTGCTCGGTTCCAATGCTGGCCACCCGTGACAAAAAAGTGACCAGAAAGGGGCTGGCCTCAGACTGGTCGTTTCATCGCTGGCCACCGATGACAAAAATCTGTCTGCTAAGAGGTTGGTCACCAACTGCTCGGTTCATTGCTAGCCACCCATTACAAAAACGTGACCAGAAAGGGGCTGGCCACAGACTGGTCGTTTCATCGCTGGCCACCGATGACAAAAATTTGTCTGGTAAGAGGCCGGTCACCAAGTGGGCTGGCCACCCATGGCAAAAAAGTGACCAGAAAGGGGCTGGCCACAGACGGGTCGTTTCATCGCTGGCCACCGATGACAAAAATACGTCTGGTAAGCAGCCGGTAACCAACTGCTCGGTTCATTTCTGGCCACCGATGACAAAAAAGTGACCAGAGAGGGGCTGGCCTCAGACTGGTCGTTTCATCGCTGGCTACCGATGACAAAAATCTGTCTGGTAAGAGGCCGGTCACCAACTGCTCGTTTCATTGCTGGCCACCCATGACAAAAAAGTGACCAGAAAGGGGCTGGCCACAGACTGGTCGTTTCATCGCTGGCCACCGATGTCAAAAATCTGTCTGGTAAGAGGTCGGTCACCAACTGCTCGGTTCATTGCTGGCCACCCATGACAAAAAGTGACCAGAAAGGGGCTGGCCTCGGACTGGTCGTTTCATCGCTGGCCACCGATGACAAAAATCTGTCTGGTAAGAGGCCGGTCACCAAGTGGGCTGGCCACTCATGGAAAAAAGTGACCAGAAAGGGGCTGGCCACGAACTGGTCGTTTCATCGCCTGGCCACCGATGACAAAAATCTGTCTGGTAAGAGGCCGGTCAACAACTGCTCCGGTTCATTGCTGGCCACCCATGACAAAAAAGTGACCAGAAAGGGGCTGGCCTCAGACTGGTCGTTTGATCGCTGGCCACCGATGACAAAACTCTGTCTGGTAAGAGGTCGGTCACCAACTGCTCGGTTCATTGCTGGCCACCCATGGCAAAAAAGTGACCAGAAAGGGGCTGGCCACAGACTGGTCGTTTCATCGCTGGCCACCGATGACAAAAATCTGTCTGGTTAGAGGCCGGTCACCAAGCGGGCTGGCTACCCATGGCAAAAAAGTGACCAGAAAGGGGCTTGCCACAGACTGGTCGTTTCATCACTGGCCACCGATGACAAAAATCTGTCTGGTAAGAGGCCGGTCACCAACTGCTCGGTTCATTGCTGGCCACCCATGACAAAAAAGTGACCAGAAAGGGGCTGCCCTCAGACTGGTCGTTTCATCGCTGGCCACCGATGACAAAATCTGTCTGGTAAGAGGCCGGTCACCAATTGGGCTGGCCACCCATGGCAAAAAAGTGACCGGAAAGGGGCTGGCCACAGACTGGTCGTTTCATCTCTGTCCACCGATGACAAAAATGCGTCTGGTAAGAGGTCGGTCCCCAACTGCTCGGTTCATTGCTGGCCACCCATGACAAAAAAGTGACCAGAAAGGGGCTGGCCTCAGACTGGTCGTTTCATCGCTGGCCACCGATGACAAAAATCTGTCTGGTAAGAGGCCGGTCACCAAGTGGGCTGGCCACCCATGGCAAAAAGTGACCAGAAAGGGGCTGGCACAAACTGGTCGTTTCATCGCTGGCCACCGATGACAAAAATCTGTGTGGTAAGAGGCCGGTCTCGAAGTGGGCTGGCCACGCATGACAAAAAAGTGACCAGACAGAAGCTGGCCACAGACTGGTCGTTTCATCGCTGGCCACCGATGACAAAAATGTGTCTGGTAAGAGGCCGGTCACCAACTGTACGGTTCATTGCTGGCCACCCATGCTAAAAAAACCAGAAAGGGGCTGGCCACAGACTGGTCGTTTCATCCCTGTCCACCGATGACAAAAATGTGTCTAGTAAGAGGCCGGTCACCAACTGCTCGGCTCATTGCTGGCCACCCATGACAAAAAAGTGACCAGAATGGGGCTGGCCACAGACTGGCAGTTACTACCCTGGCCACCGATGACAAAAATGTGTCTAGAAAGACGCCGGTCAGCAACTGCTCGGTTCATTGCTTGCAACCCGTGACAAAAAGTACTAGAAAGGGGCTGGCCTCAGACTGGTCGTTTTCATCGCTGGCCACCGATGACAAAAATCTGTCTGGTAAGAGTGCCGGTCACCGTGGGCTGGCCGCACCATGCAGCAAAAGTGACCAGAAAGGGGCTGGCCACAGGCTGGTCGTTTTCATCAATGTGCCACCGATGACAAAAATCTGTCTGGTAAGAGGCCGGTCACCGAGTGGGCTGGCCACCCATGGCAAAAAAGTGACCAGAAAGGGGCTGGCCACAGACTGGTCGTTTCATCAATGGCCACCGGTGGCAAAAATGTCTCTAGTAAGACGCCGGACACCAAGTGCTCTGTTTACTGCTGGCCACCAATGACAAAAAAGTGCTCCGGTAAGAGGCGGGCCATTGATGGTCGTTTCATTTCTGGCCACCGATGACAAAAATATGTTCATTAAGATGCCGGTCGCCAACTGTTCCTTTCACTTCTGGCCACCAATGACAAAAAAGTGCCCAGAAAAGGACTGGCCACAGACTGGTCGTTACATCCCTGGCCAACTATGCCCTGTAAGAGGCTGGCCTCTAACATGGTCTTCACCGTCCACAAAAACTTGTGGTCCGCGAGTTGTCGGTATCCAACTGTTCGGTTCATGGCAGGCCACGGATGAGAAAAAAGAGGCCGATCACCAACTGCTCGTTTCATCACTGGCCACCAATAAAAAAATGTGTCCGGTTAGAGTCCAGTCACGAACTTCTTAATTGTTTCATCACAGGCCACAGAATACACAATATTTTAGTTCATATGGTCACCAACCTCTTTCCTTTTTGCTGGCCACCAAAGAAAAATATTGAAAGCATTTGTGTTATTGCATCTTCACAGAGCTATAGATACAAATGAACTTCGATTTAACGAAGTCGGTAAAATCAACGATTTACTTGGTTTTATTGAAATTTTGTTTCATCAAAATTTGGTGCCTAGCTCGTAAAAAAGCATTGAGATTTGTTGCAGGTGTAAACACTCACCAGAAGACTGCGGCTTTTGCGACATTACTATCGGCGTCACACGGCGTTTGAACGACACAGTGCATGCATCTCTATTAAAAATTCCATCAAGATACCTAATTTGGGACACTGACAGCCAGTCAGCAGACCTGGTGGAACGTGCCCTGATGGTCCATCACATGACGTCTGACAGCCAGTCAGCAGCCCTGGTGGAATGTGCCCTGATGGTCTATTAGATGACGTCTGACTGCCTCTGATGGAATGTCCCCAAATTACGTATGCGGTGGTCTTTGATGAAATGTACCTTCCAAATTGACAATTTTGTACGGGTTCCTTTTACCTGAAAAACGCAAGATACAGGCCGGAATGAAAAATGCCGGTTCCGCCTAGACCCGAAATTGAGGCACCAGTTCGTATCCACCCTGAAACCGCGCATTTCCAGCCCCAATTTTAGACCCAGGCGGTACTACCAGAATTCCCGCTGCGCTCACCACTGGACTCTACAAAAGAACTTGGTGCTATGCCTTAGCCGTTACAACCGAGAGATCGTCGCGATTTCAAACCCATGCGGACTGTGTCTGAAATTGCGACGATCTCTCGGTTTGTAACGGCTAAGGGCATAGCACTGAAATAATTTTGTAGGGTCCAGTGGTGAGCGCAGCGGTATTCCGGCAGCGCACTGGTCGTCAGGCGTCGTCACCAAACCACGGTGCACGGAACACCCACAGCACGCACAAGCACAGTATCCAGTGTTGACTGCATCGGGAAGTTCCGGCGGGCAAGCGGTATCCGAAGTTGTCCGAGTATTGATCGCCAAGCACACCAGCGCATCCAGATGCCGAGCCAGACTGCAATGGGTCGGCAGCTTCGCACTATTTAAAGATTCAAAGCCGAGGTGAGTGGGTATCCATCCAGGGCAACGACAGGCGCATCAGTGATCCGTGCGCCCGCAGCGCAGAACGTCGCCTCCGGGCGAGCGCCGGCCGGCAGGCCGACGCGAGCGCAAAACCTAAACTCTCGAAGCGCTGCCGCCCTGCAACAGACAATGCAAGGCGCGTGTCGTCACTAAATACGGTGCACGGAACACACACAGCACATTATCCAGTGTTGAGTGCATCGGGAAGTTCCGGCGGGCAAGTGGTATCCGAGTTGTCCAAGTATTGTCACCAAGCACACCAGCGCATCCAGATGCCGAGCCGAACTGCAAAGGGTCGGCAGCCTTTCGGACTCGGGGTCCAGTCGCGATCGGCGAGGTCTGGCGCGGCGAAGCGCGGAGGCGTCCTCAAAGCGTGCGCACACACGTCGCCTCTGGTCAAGAGTGACCCGGCGGCCCGGCCTGGAGCACTAAACGCTTGGGTTCTGATGTTTCTTCCGTCTCGTAACTTCTTCCACAGCACCGAAGACAGCGGGCACGATCTTTACGTTCACTGACCACAGCACCGAGACGCGGGCACGATCTTTACGTTTACTGAACGCGTCGATGCCCCACGTGCGGGGAACCGGAAAACGTGGTGCGGCTGGTACCGGAACGTGCATAACTTCGAGCTTTGACACGGAGTGGCGCCACCTTCTAGTCCGCATTCATGTAAACGTTGCCGCGTGGGTTTCGAGTGGAGTCGATGCGCTGAAGTTGCTTTCATGTAAACGAGGCTGTAGTCGGAACTCACGATAGAACTGGGTCTTGTCGAGGAGAAATTCTACTAAAACAGAAGACATTGTAGAGCCCGAGGCTGGATCGACAGGGTGGCACAAGCGCGTAAATAAAACGAGTCGAGAGCGATCGTTGATGGAAGTTCGGCGAAGCTTCTATGGGCGAAGCGAAAGTGGCGAAAGTAGAAAGTGAAGCGTTTGGCGTGCTCGGCACGTTCGGCGTTTCGGCGGGCTTCTGATCAGGGTTTTCGGGTGCCCTGCTTGTCATATCCCTAACATCAGCGGTTTTATGGGCTCACGTTCCGAAATCGTTTTCTCGTGCATAGATTATTTTTCGTATTCATAGATTTGACGAAATAGTGGTATCCGAACGAACTTTACGTCCTTTGACCGTACGTCTGTCTGCACGTCAAAGCGTTTTGACGTACAGTCAGAGACAATCGATGTACAGTCAGAATCGCCACCAAGAATTCTTGACGGCATTTCGCGGCGGCCGACCGCCACCAGGTAACCATCAGAAAGTCGACAAGCGGAGTCTGACTGGAGTTTGACTGTCGGTCAGAGTAACTTGTTGGCCAATCAGACGTGCTTGACGTACAATCAGGCAGCAGACAGGTGTCCACTAGAAAACATCGACTGCCATAGAGCGTTACAATAATGAATTTTTCCTTCGGGATCGTGTCTAGTTGCTCATGTGCACTGGAGTACCACCCCAGCTCGTCACTCGCGTCAAGCCCTTCACGGCTGCACGGCAACTCGCAAGGGTCTTCGGCGTCCGCCTCGCGGTCATCGTCTTCCGATTCGCCGAGCACGTCCTTCACGATAGAATCATCGGTAACTTCTTCCGTCACGACTGCACACGAGTCTTCATAGAGAAAGTCCTCCAAAGCAGGCCCATCCAGAACGACTCCCCCAGGCAGCACAAAATTTTGGCCAGCCATCGGCCAATGACCGGTATTAGACTGGTACCTGGCTGGCCAGCCTGGCCACTGGCAGGCAGCTGGCCACCGACGACAAAAAAGTGCCTGGTAAGAGGCTGGCCACTGACTGGTCGTTTCATCCCTGGCCATCGATGACAAAAATGTGTCCGGTAAGAGGCCGGTCACCAACTCTTTGGTTCGTTGCTGGCCACCAATGACAAAAAAGTGCCCAGAAAGTGGCTGGCCACAGGCTGGTCGTATCATCCCTGGCCACCAATGACAAAAAAGTGCCCAGAAAGGGGCTGGCCACAGACTGGTCGTATCATCCCTGGCCACCAATGACAAAAATGTGTCCGGTAAGAGGCTGGTCACCAAGCTGTTTGGTTCATCGCTGGCCACCAATGACTAAAAAGTGCCCAGAAAGGGGCTGGCCACAGACTGGTCGTATCATCCCTGGCCACCGATGACAAAAATGTGTCCAGAAAGAGGCCGGTCACCAGACTGTTCGGTTCATTGCTGGCCACCAATGACAAAAAAGTGCCCAGAAAGTGGCTGGCCACAGGCTGGTCGTATCATCCCTGGCCATCGATGACAAAAATGTGTCCGGTAAGGGGCTGGTCACCAACTGTTTGGTTCATCGTTGGCCACCAATGACTAAAAAGTGCCCAGAAAGGGGCTGGCCACAGACTGGTCATATCATCCCTGGCCACCGATGAAAAAAATGTGTCTGGTAAGAGGCCGGTCACCAGACTGTTCGGTATCATTGCTGGCCACCAATGACAAAAAAGTGCCCAGAAAGAGGCTAGCCATAGACTGGTCGTATCATCCCTGGCCAACGATGACAAAAATGTGTCCGTTAAGAGGCTGGTCACCAACTGTTTGGTTCATCCTTGGCCACTAATGACATAAAATGTGCCCAGAAAGGGGCTGGCCACAGACTGGTCGTTTCATCCCTGGCCACCGATGATAAAAATGTGTCTGGTAAGAGGCCGGTCACCAACTGTTCGGTTCATTGCTGGCCACCAATGACAAAAAAGTGCCCAGAAAGGAGGCTGGCCACAGACTGGTCGCTATCATCCCTGGCCATCGATGACAAAAATGTGTCCGGTAAGAGGCTGGTCACCAACTGTTCGGTTCATCGTTGGCCACCAATGACTAAAAAGTGCCCAGAAAGGGGCTGGCCACAGACTGGTCGTATCATCCCTGGCAATCTATGACAAAAATGTGCCCGGTAAGAGGCCGGTCGCCAACTGTTTGGTTCATCGATGGTCACCGATGACTAAAGGGTGCCCAGAAAGGGGCTGGCCACAGACTGGTCGTTTCATCCCTGGCAACTGATGATAAAAATATGTCCGTTAATAGGCTGGTCACCAACTGTTCGGTTCATTGCTGGCCACCAATGACAAAGAAGTGCCCAGAAAGGGGCTGGCCACAGGCTGGTCCTATCATCCCTGGCCATTGATGACAAAAATGTGTCTGGTAAGAGGCTGGTCACCAACTGTTCAGTTCAATGCTGGTCCCCAATGACAAAAAAGTGCCCAGGAAGGGGCTGGCCACAGACTGGTCGTTTCATCCCTGGCCATCGATGACAAAAATGTGTCCAGTAAGAGGCCGGTCACCAACTGTTTGGTTTATCGCTGGCCACCGATGACTAAAGAGTGCCCAGAAAGGGGCTGGCCACAGACTGGTCGTTTCATCCCTGGACACCAGTGAGACTGTGTGGGGTTAGTAAGCCATATGGTCACAAACTTCTTGTTTCATCCCAAAAAAACCTCTTTCCTTTTTGCTGGCCACCAATGAAAAAAATATATTCAGCATCTGTGTTATTTCGTCTTCCCAGAGCTATAGTATATTATGTTGCAAATACAGAACTTTGGGTCTTATAAGGGTTGCACAGTGACCACGAGCTCAGACTGATGATCTGTACACGACGATAAAGAATTTTTGGCAGCACCACATGGTTGCACTATATATTAGTGGTAATGGCTTCTAGCTTGCTGCACATTAACTAAGCACCAGGAGTTTCCAAACAACCCAAAGCACGGCATGCAGGCTAGGGCAGACCAAATAAATTGAATGTTGATCCTCGATTTAACGAAGTCGGAAAAATCTGCAATTTACTTCGTTACATCGAAATTTGGTGCCTAGCACGTAAAAAATCAACGAGATGTGTCACGGGTGCAAACACTCACCAGAAGCGATCTTTATTTGCGATGAAAGTAGTCCGTGACCTTTGCCTGCGACTTCTGCGACATTAATATCGACGTCGCACGGCGTTGAAACGCCCACAGTGCATGCTTCGCACTTTGTTGCTCATGCGCACTGGTGTACCGCCTCAGGAAGTCAATCGCGACGAGCACCTTACGGCTGCTCGGCACCCCGCAAGGGTCCTCGCGGCTTCCGCCTCGCTGTCATTGCCTTCCGATTCGCCGAGCACGTCCTTCACGATGGAATCATTGGTAAGTTCCGTCGCAACGACACACGAGTCCCCATAGAAAAAGTCCTCCGGAGCGACACCATCCGGAACGACTCCGTCGCTGTGAAGGGACTGCCATGCTCCCGAAAGATCCTCTTGATCTTCCCCGTCTTCTTCCAGGAGGGCATATCTTGGCTTTCAACGCGCTCACTTTCTCTGGGAATGGTAGAGGAGGACGAAGCCTCTCCGTTTGGTTCCTCGCAGTCCACTTCCTCGGGGGCACTGGCTGCGTGTGTTTCGAATCCAGCTTTTCTGAAGCAGTTCTTGATGACCTCCTTCACTGTGACCTTCCACGAAGCAGAGAGCATCTCAATGTCTTGAAAGATGTCCACTTTTGTTTAGTGCTTCAAGCGAAGATCGAGCAGAAGCTTGTCAATCAGCCGCCGCCGATATGAGCACTTGACGCTGTATATGATGCCCTGGTCGGGCGGCTGGATCAGCGACGTGCAGTTGGGCGGGAGGAACTTCAGCTCTACGTTGGTCAGTTCCAGGTCATCAATGTGGTGGGCGGAACAGTTGTCGAGCACCAGGCACACATTGCGGCCGTCATCCCTCATCTCCTCGACGAACTTTTGGAGCCAACCGCGGAAGATGTCGCGGGTCATCCACGCCTTCGAGTCCGAATTTGTGTACTCAATCTCGAGCGCCTCTGAAGCATCGCGGCTTCTTGCTGTTCCCAATATTAAACGGCAACCGCTTGTCACTGCCAGAACTGTGATCCGCAGCCTGCTCCGTTTTCCTTCGTGGCAGCGGTCTCCTTTGAGAGCGAGCGCTCGGTTCGGGAGCATTTGGTAAAAGAATCCCGTTTCGTCTGCGTTGTACACGTCTGCCGGCTGATAGCGCGTCAGGATTCCTGACATCTCTTGCTCTTTCTCGAGCCAAGCAGCAGCTTCAGGTGCATCGGCCGACGCAGACTCCCGCTCACCATCTTCCCGACGATCTCGTGCCTAGCCGTGAACCGGTGGAGACGTCCACTGCTTGCTTTGAAGTCATCGCGGTACAAGCATCCTAAGTACAGCACCACTCAATGGAACGACTCGTGCCCGGGTATCCATAAACCAGAAGAAAACTGCCTTGTCCACCTCTGGGTATTGGTGGCGGGCTTCGGCCGTTTTCGCTAGTTTTCGCTGGGCACTTGTGCCATTCTTCAGAGCACCGAAGATACTCTCTTTCGCTTTTAAAATCGTCGAACGCGAGCTCTGCGGTATCTCGAATCGGGCCGCGACATCCTTCCTCTTTTCGCCGTTCGAAATGGCTTGCAGGATTTTTTACTTTTCTTCAAGTGAAAATACTTTGCGTTTACCACCACTCAATGTGGCAAAGTATGTGAGAGCGGACAAGGTACGTACAGTCAGACGAGCGAAGCGAAGCAAATAAAAGCACCGTAACGAGGCCTAACAAAAGGCTGGAACGCCCGGGCCTGTACCACCTGTACGGCATGCACGCGCCGCGCTAAACACACGCACACACGCAGGTTACACTTGCGCCACCTCTTGCCTTCGCTCAACACCACGCACCACGCAAGCCGCACTCAGCAGAAAGCACCTCGCGGGTATTCTCCGAGATGTCGCTTTCCGCGACTCCGAGCGTGACTCTAGCTCGCGTCACGCGCGGAGGCCCGCCCGCGTGAAGTAACATTTTCAATGAGTGGGGTCGCGGTAAATTTTTATATTCTTCACTACACTACTTTTACGAAATATTCCTCTAGGGCCTTCTTTTTTGGTATTTTACGGCGATGGCACTTCGAACGTTATATTGAAATAGCCGCAAAAATGGCTTCGTTATATGAGGCTAAAAATACATGCATGTTGCATGCCCAAAAAGTTATGAAAAATGCGGTACTTCGTTAAATCAGAGATTTCGTTACATCGCGCTGTTTCCAAAAAAAAAAGACTTGGTACAAGATTTGTTAACAACTAACTTCACCCCTTTCTGGTCTCACTGGATGGCCATATATTCCAGGGACAATATTTCGGTTAGGTTTGGGACGATTGGATTACCCACACTTTAAAGATTGACCGTATCAAAGATTTCTACATGCCATAACTGGAGATTGAAGCCAACGAAAGCACGCTGGGATTCCATTTCCCATGTATTTTGTCAATAAAGGCAACGTGGGCGTTATTTTGTTTACATGCCACTACTAGAAGCTCGTTACATGGCGCGTAAACAGCGTCTCGGTAAGGATCATGGCCCGGGCCCGGGGAAGCTCTGCCCCCCCCCCCCCCCCGGATCTCACCAGGGGGGCACAAGCCCCAAATGCCCCCCCGAAGTCTACGCCTATGCTTGCAACGCAACCAAGATAGTCACAATTTTTATTCTACACACGAAATGCTGTAGGTTGAGAAAAAATCAAGATTTGGTCCAGAGTAACATTTCAGGTTTGTTTAAACATCAGAATCCGACGCGAACGGTCGTGATCATCACCTAAACGTGTTTCATTCACTGCAGTGTAAACAGGACATCTGTACTTTTTTGCATTCCATTTCAAAAAGGAATTGAGGAGCCAGAATTATTCTGCTTATGTTAAATCCCCAAACAAGCACTTTCCACTACAAAAAGTTCCAAAATCAGTCTCATAAATGTTAAAAAAAAAATGTTGATCACTTCTTTGTGTTCATGTAATGTGAACATGCAAATATATTTGGCCAACACATTTTTGCAGGGATCAATGACACTTTATTATCTTTGAGTTCAAAAGATTTGAAGCTGGCAATAAAAACAAAACCGTTTTGCTTCTAAACGTCCATGGATTCCACTGATGTAGAATCCATGCACGTTTAGCACGAGTCAAAATCATTGACGTTACGTGGATATTCGTACAGCGTGTAGCTGGTCAGCCATTTCAAAGTTGCGATGAGTCACTCGCTGTAGATGAGCAGTTTAGCCAGTGCGGTACAACCGCTAGCCTACGAGTCCAGTTGAAAGGCAGACGTATACGCGGCAGAAAAATCTCCCTGGGAGAAAGCTGGTCTCGGCTCATGAGACAGGATCTGAAACGATTCAGTCGGTCAGGCACAAGTAGGACAAACACTCAGAGAAGACAGGCAAATGACACACACCTGTCAGGTTTGAGAGGCAGACGTATACGCGGATGATAAATCTCCCTGGGAGAGAATCCGTCTCGGCTCTTGGGACAGAATTAAAAACAATTCAGTCGATCAGGCACAAGCAGGAAAAATACTCGGAGAAAACTTGCAAACGACACACACCTGTCAGGTTTGAGAGGCAGACATATACGCGGATGATAAATCTCCCTGGGAGAAATTCCATCTCGGCTCACGGGACAGAATCAGAAACAATCCAGTCGGTCAGGCACAAGCAGGAAAAACACTCGGAAAAAACGGTTGAACGACACACACCTGTCAGGTTTCAGAGGCAGACGTATACGCGGATGATAAATCTCCCTGGGAGAGAATCCGTCTCGGCTCTTGGGACAGAATTAAAAACAATTCAGTCGATCAGGCACAAGCAGGAAAAATACTCGGAGAAAACTTGCAAACGACACACACCTGTCAGGTTTGAGAGGCAGACATATACGCGGATGATAAATCTCCCTGGGAGAAATTCCATCTCGGCTCACGGGACAGAATCAGAAACAATCCAGTCGGTCAGGCACAAGCAGGAAAAACACTCGGAAAAAACGGTTGAACGACACACACCTGTCAGGTTTGAGAGGCAGACGTATACGCGGATGATAAATCTCCCTGGGAGAGAATCCGTCTCGGCTCTTGGGACAGAATTAAAAACAATTCAGTCGATCAGGCACAAGCAGGAAAAATACTCGGAGAAAACTGGCAAACGACACACACCTGTCAGGTTTGAGAGGCAGACATATACGCGGATGATAAATCTCCCTGGGAGAAATTCCATCTCGGCTCACGGGACAGAATCAGAAACAATCCAGTCGGTCAGGCACAAGCAGGAAAAACACTCGGAAAAAACGGTCGAACGACACACACCTGTCAGGTTTCGAGAGGCAGACGTATACGCGGATGATAAATCTCCCTGGGAGAGAATCCGTCTCGGCTCTTGGGACAGAATTAAAAACAATTCAGTCGATCAGGCACAAGCAGGAAAAATACTCGGAGAAAACTTGCAAACGACACACACCTGTCAGGTTTGAGAGGCAGACATATACGCGGATGATAAATCTCCCTGGGAGAAAATCCATCTCGGCTCACGGGACAGAATCAGAAACAATCCAGTCGGTCAGGCACAAGCAGGAAAAACACTCGGAAAAAACGGTTGAACGACACACACCTGTCAGGTTTCAGAGGCAGACGTATACGCGGATGATAAATCTCCCTGGGAGAGAATCCGTCTCGGCTCTTGGGACAGAATTAAAAACAATTCAGTCGATCAGGCACAAGCAGGAAAAATACTCGGAGAAAACTTGCAAACGACACACACCTGTCAGGTTTGAGAGGCAGACATATACGCGGATGATAAATCTCCCTGGGAGAAAATCCATCTCGGCTCACGGGACAGAATCAGAAACAATTCAGTCGGTCAGGCACAAGCAGGAAAAACACTCGGAAAAAACGGTTGAACGACACACACCTGTCAGGTTTGAGAGGCAGACGTATACGCGGATGATAAATCTCCCTGGGAGAGAATCCGTCTCGGCTCTTGGGACAGAATTAAAAACAATTCAGTCGATCAGGCACAAGCAGGAAAAATACTCAGAGAAAACTTGCAAACGACACACACCTGTCAGGTTTGAGAGGCAGACATATACGCGGATGATAAATCTCCCTGGGAGAAAATCCATCTCGGCTCACGGGACAGAATCAGAAACAATCCAGTCGGTCAGGCACAAGCAGGAAAAACACTCGGAAAAAACGGTTGAACGACACACACCTGTCAGGTTTCAGAGGCAGACGTATACGCGGATGATAAATCTCCCTGGGAGAGAATCCGTCTCGGCTCTTGGGACAGAATTAAAAACAATTCAGTCGATCAGGCACAAGCAGGAAAAATACTCGGAGAAAACTGTGCAAACGACACACACCTGTCAGGTTTGAGAGGCAGACATATACGCGGATGATAAATCTCCCTGGGAGAAAATCCATCTCGGCTCACGGGACAGAATCAGAAACAATTCAGTCGGTCAGGCACAAGCAGGAAAAACACTCGGAAAAAACGGTTGAACGACACACACCTGTCAGGTTTCAGAGGCAGACGTATACGCGGATGATAAATCTCCCTGGGAGAGAATCCGTCTCGGCTCTTGGGACAGAATTAAAAACAATTCAGTCGATCAGGCACAAGCAGGAAAAATACTCAGAGAAAACTTTCAAACGACACACACCTGTCAGGTTTGAGAGGCAGACATATACGCGGATGATAAATCTCCCTGGGAGAAAATCCATCTCGGCTCACGGGACAGAATCAGAAACAATTCAGTCGGTCAGGCACAAGCAGGAAAAACACTCGGAAAAAACGGTCGAACGACACACACCTGTCAGGTTTGCGAGGCAGACGTATACAATCTCCCTGGGAGAAAACCGGCCTCGGCTCTCGAGACAGTTTCTGAAACAATTCAGTCGGTCAGGCACCAGCAGGAAAAACACTCGGAAAAAACGGTCGAACGACACACACCTGTCAGGTTTGCGAGGCAGACGTATACGCGGATATAAATCTCCCTGGGAGAAAATCCGGCCTCGGCTCTCGGGACAGATTTCTGAAACAATTCAGTCGGTCAGGCACCAGCAGGAAAAACACTCGGAAAAAACGGTCGAACGACACACACCTGTCAGGTTTGAGAGGCAGACGTATACGCGGATGATAAATCTCCCTGGGAGAAAATCCGGCCTCGGCTCTCGGGACAGATTTCAGAAACAATTCAGTCGGTCAGGCACCAGCAGGAAAAACACTCGGAAAAAACGGTCGAACGACACACACCTGTCAGGTTTGCAGAGGCAGACGTATACGCAGATAACTCCCTGGGAGAAAATCCGGCCTCGGCTCTCGAGACAGTATTCTGAAACAATTCAGTCGGTCAGGCACCAGCAGGAAAAACACTCGGAAAAAACGGTCGAACGACACACACCTGTCAGGTTTGCGAGGCAGACGTATACAATCTCCCTGGGAGAAAACCGGCCTCGGCTCTCGAGACAGTTTCTGAAACAATTCAGTCGGTCAGGCACCAGCAGGAAAAACACTCGGAAAAAACAGTCGAACGACACACACCTGTCAGGTTTGCGAGGCAGACGTATACGCGAATACTCCCTGGGAGAAAATCCGGCCTCGGCTCTCGAGACAGTTTCTGAAACAATTCAGTCGGTCAGGCACCAGCAGGAAAAACACTCGGAAAAAACAGTCGAACGACACACACCTGTCAGGTTTGCGAGGCAGACGTATACAATCTCCCTGGGAGAAAACCGGCCTCGGCTCTCGAGACAGTTTCTGAAACAATTCAGTCGGTCAGGCACCAGCAGGAAAAACACTCGGAAAAAACGGTCGAACGACACACACCTGTCAGGTTTGCGAGGCAGACGTATACAATCTCCCTGGGAGAAAACCGGCCTCGGCTCTCGAGACAGTTTCTGAAACAATTCAGTCGGTCAGGCACCAGCAGGAAAAACACTCGGAAAAAACGGTCGAACGACACACACCTGTCAGGTTTGCGAGGCAGACGTATACAATCTCCCTGGGAGAAAACCGGCCTCGGCTCTCGAGACAGTTTCTGAAACAATTCAGTCGGTCAGGCACCAGCAGGAAAAACACTCGGAAAAAACGGTCGAACGACACACACCTGTCAGGTTTGCGAGGCAGACGTATACAATCTCCCTGGGAGAAAACCGGCCTCGGCTCTCGAGACAGTTTCTGAAACAATTCAGTCGGTCAGGCACCAGCAGGAAAAACACTCGGAAAAAAACGGTCGAACGACACACACCTGTCAGGTTTGCGAGGCAGACGTATACAATCTCCCTGGGAGAAAACCGGCCTCGGCTCTCGAGACAGTTTCTGAAACAATTCAGTCGGTCAGGCACCAGCAGGAAAAACACTCGGAAAAAACGGTCGAACGACACACACCTGTCAGGTTTGCGAGGCAGACGTATACAATCTCCCTGGGAGAAAACCGGCCTCGGCTCTCGAGACAGTTTCTGAAACAATTCAGTCGGTCAGGCACCAGCAGGAAAAACACTCGGAAAAAACGGTCGAACGACACACACCTGTCAGGTTTGCGAGGCAGACGTATACAATCTCCCTGGGAGAAAACCGGCCTCGGCTCTCGAGACAGTTTCTGAAACAATTCAGTCGGTCAGGCACCAGCAGGAAAAACACTCGGAAAAAACAGTCGAACGACACACACCTGTCAGGTTTGCGAGGCAGACGTATACAATCTCCCTGGGAGAAAACCGGCCTCGGCTCTCGAGACAGTTTCTGAAACAATTCAGTCGGTCAGGCACCAGCAGGAAAAACACTCGGAAAAAACGGTCGAACGACACACACCTGTCAGGTTTGCGAGGCAGACGTATACAATCTCCCTGGGAGAAAACCGGCCTCGGCTCTCGAGACAGTTTCTGAAACAATTCAGTCGGTCAGGCACCAGCAGGAAAAACACTCGGAAAAAACGGTCGAACGACACACACCTGTCAGGTTTGCGAGGCAGACGTATACAATCTCCCTGGGAGAAAACCGGCCTCGGCTCTCGAGACAGTTTCTGAAACAATTCAGTCGGTCAGGCACCAGCAGGAAAAACACTCGGAAAAAACGGTCGAACGACACACACCTGTCAGGTTTGCGAGGCAGACGTATACAATCTCCCTGGGAGAAAACCGGCCTCGGCTCTCGAGACAGTTTCTGAAACAATTCAGTCGGTCAGGCACCAGCAGGAAAAACACTCGAAAAAAACGGTCGAACGACACACACCTGTCAGGTTTGCGAGGCAGACGTATACAATCTCCCTGGGAGAAAACCGGCCTCGGCTCTCGAGACAGTTTCTGAAACAATTCAGTCGGTCAGGCACCAGCAGGAAAAACACTCGAAAAAAACGGTCGAACGACACACACCTGTCAGGTTTGCGAGGCAGACGTATACAATCTCCCTGGGAGAAAACCGGCCTCGGCTCTCGAGACAGTTTCTGAAACAATTCAGTCGGTCAGGCACCAGCAGGAAAAACACTCGGAAAAAACGGTCGAACGACACACACCTGTCAGGTTTGCGAGGCAGACGTATACAATCTCCCTGGGAGAAAACCGGCCTCGGCTCTCGAGACAGTTTCTGAAACAATTCAGTCGGTCAGGCACCAGCAGGAAAAACACTCGGAAAAAACGGTCGAACGACACACACCTGTCAGGTTTGCGAGGCAGACGTATACAATCTCCCTGGGAGAAAACCGGCCTCGGCTCTCGAGACAGTTTCTGAAACAATTCAGTCGGTCAGGCACCAGCAGGAAAAACACTCGGAAAAAACGGTCGAACGACACACACCTGTCAGGTTTGCGAGGCAGACGTATACAATCTCCCTGGGAGAAAACCGGCCTCGGCTCTCGAGACAGTTTCTGAAACAATTCAGTCGGTCAGGCACCAGCAGGAAAAACACTCGGAAAAAACAGTCGAACGACACACACCTGTCAGGTTTGCGAGGCAGACGTATACAATCTCCCTGGGAGAAAACCGGCCTCGGCTCTCGAGACAGTTTCTGAAACAATTCAGTCGGTCAGGCACCAGCAGGAAAAACACTCGGAAAAAACGGTCGAACGACACACACCTGTCAGGTTTGCGAGGCAGACGTATACAATCTCCCTGGGAGAAAACCGGCCTCGGCTCTCGAGACAGTTTCTGAAACAATTCAGTCGGTCAGGCACCAGCAGGAAAAACACTCGAAAAAAACGGTCGAACGACACACACCTGTCAAGTTTGCGAGGCAGACGTATACAATCTCCCTGGGAGAAAACCGGCCTCGGCTCTCGAGACAGTTTCTGAAACAATTCAGTCGGTCAGGCACCAGCAGGAAAAACACTCGAAAAAAACGGTCGAACGACACACACCTGTCAGGTTTGCGAGGCAGACGTATACAATCTCCCTGGGAGAAAACCGGCCTCGGCTCTCGAGACAGTTTCTGAAACAATTCAGTCGGTCAGGCACCAGCAGGAAAAACACTCGAAAAAAACGGTCGAACGACACACACCTGTCAGGTTTGCGAGGCAGACGTATACAATCTCCCTGGGAGAAAACCGGCCTCGGCTCTCGAGACAGTTTCTGAAACAATTCAGTCGGTCAGGCACCAGCAGGAAAAACACTCGGAAAAAACGGTCGAACGACACACACCTGTCAGGTTTGCGAGGCAGACGTATACAATCTCCCTGGGAGAAAACCGGCCTCGGCTCTCGAGACAGTTTCTGAAACAATTCAGTCGGTCAGGCACCAGCAGGAAAAACACTCGGAAAAAACGGTCGAACGACACACACCTGTCAGGTTTGCGAGGCAGACGTATACAATCTCCCTGGGAGAAAACCGGCCTCGGCTCTCGAGACAGTTTCTGAAACAATTCAGTCGGTCAGGCACCAGCAGGAAAAACACTCGGAAAAAACGGTCGAACGACACACACCTGTCAGGTTTGCGAGGCAGACGTATACAATCTCCCTGGGAGAAAACCGGCCTCGGCTCTCGAGACAGTTTCTGAAACAATTCAGTCGGTCAGGCACCAGCAGGAAAAACACTCGAAAAAAACGGTCGAACGACACACACCTGTCAGGTTTGCGAGGCAGACGTATACAATCTCCCTGGGAGAAAACCGGCCTCGGCTCTCGAGACAGTTTCTGAAACAATTCAGTCGGTCAGGCACCAGCAGGAAAAACACTCGGAAAAAACGGTCGAACGACACACACCTGTCAGGTTTGCGAGGCAGACGTATACAATCTCCCTGGGAGAAAACCGGCCTCGGCTCTCGAGACAGTTTCTGAAACAATTCAGTCGGTCAGGCACCAGCAGGAAAAACACTCGGAAAAAACGGTCGAACGACACACACCTGTCAGGTTTGCGAGGCAGACGTATACAATCTCCCTGGGAGAAAACCGGCCTCGGCTCTCGAGACAGTTTCTGAAACAATTCAGTCGGTCAGGCACCAGCAGGAAAAACACTCGGAAAAAACGGTCGAACGACACACACCTGTCAGGTTTGCGAGGCAGACGTATACAATCTCCCTGGGAGAAAACCGGCCTCGGCTCTCGAGACAGTTTCTGAAACAATTCAGTCGGTCAGGCACCAGCAGGAAAAACACTCGGAAAAAACAGTCGAACGACACACACCTGTCAAGTTTGCGAGGCAGACGTATACAATCTCCCTGGGAGAAAACCGGCCTCGGCTCTCGAGACAGTTTCTGAAACAATTCAGTCGGTCAGGCACCAGCAGGAAAAACACTCCGAAAAAACGGTCGAACGACACACACCTGTCAGGTTTGCGAGGCAGACGTATACAATCTCCCTGGGAGAAAACCGGCCTCGGCTCTCGAGACAGTTTCTGAAACAATTCAGTCGGTCAGGCACCAGCAGGAAAAACACTCGAAAAAAACGGTCGAACGACACACACCTGTCAGGTTTGCGAGGCAGACGTATACAATCTCCCTGGGAGAAAACCGGCCTCGGCTCTCGAGACAGTTTCTGAAACAATTCAGTCGGTCAGGCACCAGCAGGAAAAACACTCCGAAAAAAACGGTCGAACGACACACACCTGTCAGGTTTGCGAGGCAGACGTATACAATCTCCCTGGGAGAAACCCGGCCTCGGCTCTCGAGACAGTTTCTGAAACAATTCAGTCGGTCAGGCACCAGCAGGAAAAACACTCGAAAAAAACGGTCGAACGACACACACCTGTCAGGTTTGCGAGGCAGACGTATACAATCTCCCTGGGAGAAAACCGGCCTCGGCTCTCGAGACAGTTTCTGAAACAATTCAGTCGGTCAGGCACCAGCAGGAAAAACACTCGGAAAAAACGGTCGAACGACACACACCTGTCAGGTTTGCGAGGCAGACGTATACAATCTCCCTGGGAGAAACCCGGCCTCGGCTCTCGAGACAGTTTCTGAAACAATTCAGTCGGTCAGGCACCAGCAGGAAAAACACTCCAAAAAAACGGTCAAACGACACACACCTGTCAGGTTTGCGAGGCAGACGTATACAATCTCCCTGGGAGAAAACCGGCCTCGGCTCTCGAGACAGTTTCTGAAACAATTCAGTCGGTCAGGCACCAGCAGGAAAAACACTCGAAAAAAACAGTCGAACGACACACACCTGTCAAGTTTGCGAGGCAGACGTATACAATCTCCCTGGGAGAAAACCGGCCTCGGCTCTCGAGACAGTTTCTGAAACAATTCAGTCGGTCAGGCACCAGCAGGAAAAACACTCCGAAAAAACAGTCGAACGACACACACCTGTCAAGTTTGCGAGGCAGACGTATACAATCTCCCTGGGAGAAAACCGGCCTCGGCTCTCGAGACAGTTTCTGAAACAATTCAGTCGGTCAGGCACCAGCAGGAAAAACACTCGAAAAAAACAGTCGAACGACACACACCTGTCAAGTTTGCGAGGCAGACGTATACAATCTCCCTGGGAGAAAACCGGCCTCGGCTCTCGAGACAGTTTCTGAAACAATTCAGTCGGTCAGGCACCAGCAGGAAAAACACTCCGAAAAAAACAGTCGAACGACACACACCTGTCAAGTTTGCGAGGCAGACGTATACAATCTCCCTGGGAGAAAACCGGCCTCAGCTCTCGAGACAGTTTCTGAAACAATTCAGTCGGTCAGGCACCAGCAGGAAAAACACTCCGAAAAAACGGTCGAACGACACACACCTGTCAGGTTTGCGAGGCAGACGTATACAATCTCCCTGGGAGAAAACCGGCCTCGGCTCTCGAGACAGTTTCTGAAACAATTCAGTCGGTCAGGCACCAGCAGGAAAAACACTCGAAAAAAACGGTCAAACGACACACACCTGTCAGGTTTGCGAGGCAGACGTATACAATCTCCCTGGGAGAAAACCGGCCTCGGCTCTCGAGACAGTTTCTGAAACAATTCAGTCGGTCAGGCACCAGCAGGAAAAACACTCGAAAAAAACAGTCGAACGACACACACCTGTCAGGTTTGCGAGGCAGACGTATACAATCTCCCTGGGAGAAAACCGGCCTCGGCTCTCGAGACAGTTTCTGAAACAATTCAGTCGGTCAGGCACCAGCAGGAAAAACACTCGGAAAAAACAGTCGAACGACACACACCTGTCAAGTTTGCGAGGCAGACGTATACAATCTCCCTGGGAGAAAACCGGCCTCGGCTCTCGAGACAGTTTCTGAAACAATTCAGTCGGTCAGGCACCAGCAGGAAAAACACTCGAAAAAAACAGTCGAACGACACACACCTGTCAGGTTTGCGAGGCAGACGTATACAATCTCCCTGGGAGAAAACCGGCCTCGGCTCTCGAGACAGTTTCTGAAACAATTCAGTCGGTCAGGCACCAGCAGGAAAAACACTCCGGAAAAAACGGTCGAACGACACACACCTGTCAAGTTTGCGAGGCAGACGTATACAATCTCCCTGGGAGAAAACCGGCCTCGGCTCTCGAGACAGTTTCTGAAACAATTCAGTCGGTCAGGCACCAGCAGGAAAAACACTCGAAAAAAACGGTCGAACGACACACACCTGTCAGGTTTGCGAGGCAGACGTATACAATCTCCCTGGGAGAAAACCGGCCTCGGCTCTCGAGACAGTTTCTGAAACAATTCAGTCGGTCAGGCACCAGCAGGAAAAACACTCCGAAAAAACGGTCAAACGACACACACCTGTCAGGTTTGCGAGGCAGACGTATACAATCTCCCTGGGAGAAAACCGGCCTCGGCTCTCGAGACAGTTTCTGAAACAATTCAGTCGGTCAGGCACAAGCAAGACAAGCATGCAGTCCAATGAAGAGAGTAGAGTATTATGTACCTTTGTGTATGGCTTGGCCAGGACTTGGGGATAATAGTGGATCAGTGGTCCTTGGAATGAAGGATCGGGAAGCAAGCATAAGTACTGCCACTAGGGTAGAGAAAGCACTTGGCTTTTACATCAGAAAGTTTGCAGATAAAGTTATGAGGAGCAGGGCTGCCGACCATGACCACACCCAGGAGGCTTGACCTGCAGGGGTAGCTGTAAAGGTCTTCCACAGTGCGGAAGAGCCTTCCGACCACGTTCACTTGCCGCTCGTAGGTCAAAATGTTCTCCACAATGGCGACATTGTTGTTGCTAAGAAGGATGCAGTTGTCCCCTTGGGTGGTCTTCAGGGATTGTCCATGGCAGATCACCTCAGTGAACTGCGTCGCATTCACAAGAGCCGGTGGCACGGGGCCTTCTGTGTGCTCCCGGGAAACGGTTCCTTCAATGACTTGGGTTCCCGTGCGCGTGCAGGCGAGGTTCTCTTTCATCCGCTTGTACAGTTGTGCAAGGGGCCTGTTTCCAGAGCGGACCTTCCTCTTCAGGCTTCCGAGGTAGTTCTCAAAGGGGAAGCTTGAAAATGAGTCGAGCGGCCCAAAAGCCCGGACGTCATTTGCAATGTGAATGAGAGCATGCACATTGTACACATGCACAGCTTCTCCGTAGAGTGTCGTCGACGCTGCCTTTTCTACGAAGAAGTGCAGAAGTTGTTCAGCATAGGCAATCAGATGTTCTGGGCAGTCTTTGGTGCACAAGATGCGGATCGCAACGTGAAGTGTCATAAAATGCTTGAATGACTCATCAGTCAGGATTCCCTTCAGAACGACAGGAGAGGCATAAAGTAGAAATAACCTTGCTTCTGTTGCCTTCCACCTCTCTCGATACTGCAGGCTTCGAAGCCTTCTACTGAAGTCACATGGGGTGTGTGGCCGCAGAAGGGCGATCTTGGTACTGATGGCTTCAACCTGACTTGATGACCGCCGCACAGAAAAAGGCCCCGAGGTCCAATACTTTGCGAACTTCCTGACGACGCCAAGTAGAACGAGATGCATATAGTCGATTGGAAATTGAGTGACCATTCCAATTCCCAGTTGAGAAAACGGGGAAACACCTGTGTGATGCCCTTCCTGCTGTTGGGCTATGAATGCAG